>WOGN01000591.1:0-23511 GCA_015342105.1 Leptinotarsa texana
GATGTTTTGAATTTATTGAAGCCTCTGGAGATACCCTACATTTTGTTTTATGAAAGAGGACATTGGCAGATCAAGATCTTCAGATGAGCGGGAGCGCCTATTAATTTTTGTTGTTGTTTCATAATTTAATGATTTGTGTAGGAATTGTAATAACTCATTTATATCAAGATGTTCACTCCAGAAAATGAGTCTTCAGCTATTCACATTGATATTAAGAGGGGCCTAGGATTTGGTTTTTCTGAAGATTTTGGCGAAAGAAGTGTATCGTCAGGAGACTGCAAGAAACTGACTGAGTATAAAAAGTCTATCAAAATAAATTTTCATACCGATTTTATTTGAGGGAAATATTCAAAACATAGGTTGATGTTCAGCAAAATGGTATCATCAGAAATAATTTTTGTTGAACGTCTTAGATCGTTTCCACTTCATGAAGTCCTCCATCATTAATTCTTTTCAGATTGATGGAAGGTGAGCAGTTCCAGAAAAGATCAATGAAACCATTGATTCTAGCACAAAAAATAATTTTCGTTCAATCACTTATGACGAATCAACAAAAACAATGTTTTTTTAAATTATAAGCTCCAAAGCAGGTGAATAAAAAGGTATTTTTGAAAAATTCAATACGATTGTGTTTTTTTATTATTTTATATAAAATTTGATTTCACTCGGCTCAAGACTTACCTATATATTAATCAGAGAATTTGATAGCATTTTCCTTGGAACGCCAATGCCGACAGAGAGGGTGTGTAACAAATTCGTTAGTCGTACTACTTGTGAGGGGTGTAAATAATAAACAAGTAGCTAAGTGACAATATTTGGCGTAGAGCGAGCCTGTTAATTGAAATTTATTGTCTCGGTTCTGATTGTTCTGCGACCGAGCCTTTTGATCAAACTACATGACGTTTTCTAACCACTTCGCTCGCTCTCTCTCTCTCTCTCTTTCTCGTTCCCGTTTATGATTTTCAATTTTCGAAGAAGCCTTTCTATTTTCGGCTGTTTCTGCGTTGAAGGACCACTTCGCGTGAACGAGCTCTCGAAGAAGTTATTGTTGCTTTGTTGGCATTATTCGGAAACAAATTTGTTGGCTTCGGCGAAGTCGTTGCGATGATGAGACGAATTGAATCGAAATTTACTTTATAGTGTTCTAATTAATTGTTAAATGTTAGTGACAGACAGGACTCCAGAATCCTACCACTAATTCATACGGGATGCTACTTTGATATTTTTCCAACTAATGGCATGATAAAAGTTTGGCGAAACACGTCATCTTACATAAAAAAATATAACTATATTTGGTGCCTTACATCCCACCTTATTTGTCCGCAGGGTACCTAACCCTAAAATAAGAAATCCATTTATTTCGAATTTCATTAGTTCGGACTTCCATTGTCTAATCATATATATATAAAAATGGATGTTTGTTGGTTGGTTGGTTGGTTGGTTGTTTGGTAAGGGATAAACTTCAACATCGCTCAACCGATTGTCATGAAACTAGAGAAGGTTTTTAGGCTATCAATTTTTCTGTAACTCGCCACTAGATGGCGCTGTAGAACAATTTTTTGAAAGCAGTGTTCTATAACGCTGCGCACCCCTAAGTTCTTTGATTCTGATTCTGTCAAAATATTGGAACAGCAGCGATACAGCAACATAGTACTAGTATTATATAAAATGTTTTGAAATCCTTGAGAGAACCTATAAAAAAATAAACAAGAATAGCTGAAAATACCAATTATATCAGGCAAAAATACCCTGAAATGAAATTGCAGTGAAATAAAATCCAAGTAGAAATAAAACAATCAAACAAAAATTAAAAAAAATTACTTGAAGTAACTTGAAGTAACTTGGCTTGGAATCTTTTTATTTAATTTTAGTTTACTTGACTACATGAATGACATACTTTTCAGTTTCTATATTTTTCTTTTTTGGGTATTTTGAAAACAGTATTTATACTGTATACATTTCTTCTACTCTCCAGTTATCTGAGATTTGATATATTCATAGGAGGAAATGAGTCCAGCCCATTACAATCCCATCGGAGCATTCAATTACACGAGGAATCAACAGTCACACAATATTTTCGAGATACCGTTCAACGCTATGAACAAGAAGAAAAGTGTAGTAGACTCAACTAACGAAAATCCTAGTAAGTAATAAAATGTCATTACAGACACTTTGTTGAAAAATTTTCGTTTGATTGTTTGTGAAAATATCACTTATTCTGATATCAATTCTACAGGTCCCGCAGATTATTTGTCACAAGGAAACATAGGGTGTAAAGGAGCTTTGATACCGTCCTCTAAGAGATTCTCTGAAGACACAAGGAACATTCCTGGGCCAGACACGTACTGGGTGAGTGTTTACTAATTTCACATCGATTTTTTACGGTTTCACGGTTTTGTCGAAACCACGAGATTTCCAAAATTGTAAATGTATCTTCTAAGCTTGATTGAATCCAAAGAAGGTAATCGCCATGCAAAGTATTGTTCTACAAACTTCTATCGACTTCTTGTTTGATTGTAATTCATTTGAAAAAAATCTTTTTCCAAATATTAGAATGGCTATCTATCAGAAAGACACCGTGAGTAGACTATTTCTGATCAGTTCTGATAATATTTTTTGGACCAGATCCAAAACGTTCTAAGAAGTGATAAATTCCATCCTCCCTTTTCCTGAACCAACCAGTATTTATATAAATCAGACTAGATTTCTCAGAAAACCATTGAAATGAACAGCATCACATAACGTTTGTAGAATCACCGACGTAGTAAAAAGTTCTTGCTAACTCACATACCACATACCATTCTCTAAACTTTTTCTCTCCTCGCTACTGATGACAAAATGAAAAGCGGTAAACCAAGGTCTGTGTTATTAAAGTAGACTCTGTACATAGGCTCAGTCTTACGTAGCTACAGGTATAATGTGGTCTTGGCAGCTTCGATGTGAGCCATCTGCTGAACGGGTTTCTCTTCTGTGATAGACTTGTGGTAACTCTATTCATTATCCGAAACGAAGTCTACTGCCTTAAGAAGATTCCTGCCTTTAGATATTGCAAGGAACATGATCCAAACTATTGGGAGGCATAGGACAGAAACATTTCGCTATGGAGACACTCTATATTGAAAAATGTTGAAAAAGTTCTTCACATGGACTTGGTGGACCTTCTCTCGAGTCTACCTCACTTCTCTATATGAGTAAGAGCAGATGGCATCCATACTTTCAGCAGTAACTCTGTTTTTTCTCAATAATCTCTATAACTTAGAGATACTTAGAGTATCGGAAACTCGCGGAGAGTCTCCTTCATTCAGAAGATGCAGGATGTCTCCATATATGAATAAAACATTCGTTCAACCCTATAATCATATCTTTCAGCATGTATGCTTTTTTAAGTTCTAATGATGATCCTTCTCTACTAGAGATATAACGTTTGAGGTTATCCGTATGAAACGGATGATCGTGGGCACCACAATCTATATTATAGTTTGATCTTGTAAAATTGATGGCACTGTGTTTAGAATTTGTAAAATCAATTTTGGTATGTTAGTCATTGAAGATGAACAACCGCGTGTTTTCATTCCTATAGGCAGTCATTCCTATAGACAGTCGGGTACATTGTATATCCTATGAATTCTCTTTGAAAAAAAAGCATTCCTGAAAACTTTCAGGTTTCTTCTTCAAAACCCCGTAAATTCAGCCATTTACTTTAAGATCAGAATTCTCGCATTTCAATCCGCGATCTGAACTTCTGTACGGGACGCTAAACTGATATATACGTCGACTGTCAGTGACGTCTGATAATATATCTATATGTGAATGACTCAGTGCTCAGAAAGGAGCGTTTCATACAGCCATGTATAGGAAAAGAGGGTCTTTTGAAGTCTGCATGAATTTCTTAGGGGTTTCCTTATCGATTGTTCGATCCTGGTGAATGCGCTCGAGAAAATTTCAGGAGTGGAAGTACGTTTATGAAGATTTTCGGGAATGGCGCGCTAATTTTGACTTAGGAAAGGATTTTGAAACACTTTTACGAAAGGAAATCTGAGTTTGTGGTGAGAGGTTTCGTCCTGGTCGAATATTTTTAATGAAATCTATGGTATGATGGCGTTATATGAATAGCAAGTTTAGAATAACTTTTTCGAGATCAACACCAAACTGATTTTTTTTGCCCTCGACGCGTTGGGTGTTAGGACAATTGATCTCGAAAAAAGTTATTCAACATCACACCAAAGGTTCCAATCTCATCGTTAACAAGTTTAGAGTCTAGTAGTATGAGAAATTCCTTATAACTTTTCCATTGAAAAATAGTTGAGGTTTCTTGTCAAACAGTGTTATTTCATAAATGAGAATTTTTCTTTGCAGGATTCTTATTAAATATTTTGATCGACTTCAACGTAAAAACTGAATTGAATCCCAAGAATGTAGCAAATTTTTCAAGTAATGTCCATTTCTCGGAAGTAGACATATGTAAGGAATAGTTCTTGTTTAAAATTATATTATTCCTAATGAGAGTAATATCATTAAATTCAATAATGAGAAACAATTTGAATTTCATCAGTTCGGACTTCCATTGTCTGATATTATATAAAATGATTTGAAATCCTTGAAAGAACTAGTAAAAAAGAGGATTTCAAATCATTCTACATAACATCAGATAATGGAAGCCCGAACTAATGGAATTCATCATCAAATAAACGAGAAACAACTTGATTAGGGCATTCAAATTTTGAAGAATTTGAAAATTGAATGATTGAAAAAGGAACAGATATTGCAGTTCCTATAATTTGAATATAAGATCATTGGGTCACATGCTCAGAGTTTAAAGAATGCTTTACTGAACTTCGTACAAACTAGTAAGAGTAAAACTAAAATATCGATTCTTCATCTTGCTCTAAATGCCGTTTTTCTTTAGAAATCATACTAGTATTTTTTATATAGAACTGTTGGGTCAGTAATAAGGTGTGACATTTGAGAACAATTTTGAAGTAAGGTAAATTTTCAAGGCTCACTTGCGAATGGAAATAATTCAATTAAAAGTGTCGAGTAGGGAATTATCACTGTGATTGGTTCAAACGTGTTGGATAATGGATCATTGCCTACTCGGAGGATGGAAATAAAGGTTTATTTTCCAAGAAGACACGGGCATATAATTGGAAAACAACATGTTTTTATTTTTGAAATCAGGAGACTCCCCTGAATATTAAATTATTAACTAATTACCATTCACCTACCCAACATGGTTTTATTACCAAAGACCAAAAGATTAACTGAAACTAAATTTCATGGAATTATTTTCCAGCAGCTCGACTGCATTAGCTTTTCTTGATTTTGTATTATTTCTAGAAATATGTGGATTCGTCTCCGATGGCATTCCGGTAGAGCTTCGTAAATTTCTTCTAACGCAGTTGTCGGTCTCAAAAATTGACAAACCACCAACGTTGACACAAAAACTTGACAAGCAAACTTGGGTGTCATACCAATAGGTAGTTTCACTTATGTCTCGCTTGCGTTCACGCAGGAATTTTAATAAAGTACTCGTCTTAGTTTCCACAATTTGTCTTGGAAAGTGAGGGTCTCTGAAAGAGTGATCAACTGGCAACCACGGGTAAAGTACCTTAGCCTTCTAATAGACCGTAGGCTCACTCGGAACCCTCACATTGTATCCGTTAAAACAGAGGGATGGGATAGCTAGTCTGAACCCTCTGATCAACAAAAGATCTAAAATGAGTCTAATAAACAAAAAACCATCTACAACACGATGTTCGAACCTGTCATCATGTATGCTTCAGGCATCTGGGGACAAGCATTTAATATCTCCATTCTGGAGAAATTTCAAAACAAATGGATAAGGATGATTGTTAATGCTCCGTGGTTCGTGCGGAACGGAGTCATCCGCAGAGTTTTGCAGCTGCATTCCATTCAGCAGTCCATTCAGTCGAGGAATAGGCGAGTTTTTGAATACGCAGAAACTCACAGGAAGCTATCGATTATGCTGTAGATGACCCCTCCCGATATAGAAGGCCCCGACACTCTGTCGAATAAGGCCATCATGTCCCTGTTAACAGATGAACCATTTTTTATCCATCTCATCTCAGCCAGCTATGGGTACACCGTGAAGGGCAGCACTGACATTCATGTCGCCATCCCATTATCAGATATGACCCATTTGTCCTTCTGACATACGACAGTTGAAAGGGTAAGGGAACCAGACTCCAACCTGACCGAAACCAAGATGGTGATCGACGACAATTTGTCTTCAATCGAGGACCGTCCGCCCGGTAATGAGGATGTCCAACAGGCTGCAACAGCTGTGTGAAGGATTAATTTTTAAGTACATAGGTTGGTATTACGACAACATGAACAATATTTCGTGAACCAACCAGTCGCAGAGATAACTGGAATTCAATTTTAAATACTGACAAAACCACAATTCAAGTATCGAATAATTTCTCCTCTTTCCTCTAGTTTCTCAATGTTGAATCTTAAACATTTATATATTCTTTCTATTTTTCTGTTACTGAGTATTATTTGAGGAAACGAATATATTACATAATTGACGCTTTTTCCTGTAATGATATTATTATTTTTGAATTATTTCAATTTCTTTTATGGAAAATTTCACGCTTCATCTGTGCCTTTATATTTTTACGACTTTTTTCGGCAGTAACCCAATATTCAGATTCTGAAATGACTTCACGTTTCAATTTCCATCCAGTGGCCACGTTTCTTGACCTCGAAGGAATTAAAATTTCTCATCAAATAGGATTAATGTCGAATGAAATTACAGGACTTCTTCGATCAGGGCTTTAATCGACCTTTGTCCTAATTCGGTTCCACGACTTCCAATATCTTGAATGATTCTTGAGGCGAACGTTGATCCCATTCGGTGCTTTTATTACCGGTGGAATCGTGAATGTTGAAGTGAAATAAATTGGTATAATTCATGAATGTGATGAAAATTCTGGGGAAAGTTATATTCGCTTTTTTGATTGAAGATTTTTCAGTCAGTCGATTTCACACTTTAAATTGTTGAAATACAGTAAAAATGTTATTGAATTTCGAAAAGTACTTCTTCTGAATGGAATTTATTGATTTCTATCAATCTCCATATTGCAGCTTATTCAGTGTATAAATGACCTGGAATTAATTTTAGATTAAATTGTTTTTTATTTACCTTGCAATTGTTGGGATCCTGTACCTCTGAACCTACTATTGAGGAAATGAGGAAATCCTGATTGGTTCTTCAGCTTGAAACACTTTTTGTCGACCAGGTTTGGTAAAGCGTGAAATTATGTCAGTGGTAGGTTCTGGTTCGATGAAACTGCTCACAGCACCCTTATTTATCACCTTCCCGGCCAATGTGGCTGAGAATCCAGACTACATACATATTTTTCAGTGTTTCTGGCCTTTTCATCACAACTTTTTAGGTGGGTATGCGTCAGCTTGAGTTACGTTTTCCGTACAGTTTTTTGGAAACAAACGTGTTGAAGTATCCATCAAGTGAAGGTGATATTGAATGAAATATGTATGTTAGAAATGCAGAAAATTTGATTTATAGGTAAAAAAATCTGGTGGAAGGTGATAGTTGTTTCCGATCGATTGGTGATGTAACGAAAGATACTTTATTTGTTTCCTCAATTTTTGTGGAGAATAAATATATACCAATCGAAAAGGCGATTTATAATTGTTGGTACAATACCAATAAATTAGAATATATGACCATATATTTAGCATTGAAATTTCAATTACTCATGGCATTAAGATGTACTATTAGGTCATTCATCGAACTTCGTAGCATATTCTAACTGATAAATACTGTGTTGAATTATTTATCGAATTTTATCAGTTTTTTATATCAAGTTTGTGAAGTAGAAATTCGGGCCCTACTAATATGGCCTGTATTGCCAGTTCAATCTAATGCTAGAAAATAGAATGTGTTTCTGAAAAACAGGTCAATTCAAAAAAGTAGGAAATATATTATATAATTATATTCTACCTACATGGCAATTCAAACTATTCCGGTGGTTTCATAATCTTTATAAGAAGAAAACTGATTCATTAATACATTTTAACTCCCAAAGAGTAGAACAGTAGAATGTATTCGTTTCATCAGTATATTTATTTTTCGTTTCTATAGAGGTTCTATACTGAAGTGAATAATATCAAATTCAGAATGTTTGTCTTGTCTGGTAATTTTTCTAATGACTGATTTGATTGTGGAGATAATATTTATTTTCAGGCTGTTATTGGACAATACTGTATTCTACTATCACTGTATCGAGACATCTTTTTGGGTAGTTTACTACCAACTTGTACGTTATTTAGTTAGATTAGTTTAGATTAGTTCCAGAGCCAATTGACTATATTTACAGCTAGATGTCTCTGTTCTGGTGCTATGATTGTATACACCTGAAAAATAATCTGAAAGTATTTTTGATCCAACTGTGAATAGATGTATTCAATGTTCTTCACTTCTACAGAAGGATCTAGTTAAATTTGCTTGGGGTCAGGGTGTTACAAGGAAGATAATAGTTGATTGTTGAAGAGTGTCATATATTCCCAGAATGCTGTGACTTTCAATGCTAGCCTGTAGTTTGTATGCTCCTCATAAACCTCTATTATGCAACTGGTAATTTGCCAGTTGCATAATAAAAACTAGTTAGGAGATTCAAAAAACCTGTTATTTCCAACAAAAAATGTACCGAATGAAAAAGTTCCAAATCAAAATTTGAAAATTAATAAGTTTAAATAATGTTCAGTGAAAATATGTCAGGAATGGAAAGAATTATATCGTTTGCACCATTTCTTTGAACTGTGCAAATGTGCCGAAAACTCATTCCAGTATACACAAGGTGCGACTTATATGGCAATGAAATTACCATTTTTCCGACATCCCAACCACTTTACGAACTACTTCGCCTAGCAAATTAAACCGAAATTACCGAGGAACGGTGCAAATCGGCTGCACTTTTATCAGATTTCACCTAATTCGTAAGCAAAACGTATACTCGCAGTCCCAATTGAAGTAACGAGGTATGCAATTGCACTCAACCGTCGGCAACGATAGCATTAGGTTTGATTGCAACCGGAAATGCAATTGATTATATCGTAGAGAAGTGCATTTATTTTGAGCTTGAGCGGCGTAGTTAAAATTTATCGCGAACTATTTTAGCACCATCTTGAAACTATCAAAAGTTCGTGTACAGAATGCTTTGTTGTTTTCAAGAATTAGTTGATTCTCAGCTTAAAGGAGTGCAAGTGACATACTTTTCATATCCGAGTCTCTGCATGGGAATTACGTTAACGATAAGTTATAGAGATTAGATAAGATTGGTCGGTCGGTAGCCAGGCGGTTCGACGTGGGTGCTTTGTTCACTCACTTGAATTGATTGCCGAGTTGGTCGGTGATTCAAGCCCTAGTCTGAACGATCCATTTTTACTTGCTATCGTCCAACCCGTGTTAGAAATAATACGGTAAAAGGTGAGACCTTGTTAATCTTTCGCTTGCACAAGTTTCGACTTCTGAGGGTTGTCGTTCGTAGGGGTGCAACAGCTGGTTATCGGAAAAACAGATTTTAAACAGGCAGAATCGCGATTTTCGGGTTGAATCTCTTTAGTAAACTTCAGGGAGGGAAACAGTTTTTGAAATAGACCTTTCCGAAGCGTATCAGAGGATTTGAAAGAGTTACAAAAGTTATTTCTTCTTTATTTCTTGAATGACATATAAGGTAAAAGTGATGAGGAGCATTGAAAATGACTAGAAGTGGCTTTTCAAATTTCAAAATATCATGGAATATAGGTAAAAAATAAAAACCGTTCTGTAAAGTACCTACAGCATGTGATATATAATGACAGAAGAATTCAGGCAATAACGGAAATGGCTGTACCAAAAAAATAGTAACGGAACTGAAATCATTTCAAGGCATGATGAATGACTTTTCATTGGGAATTCTTATCAAATCTATCAAAAGTTTGCAGCCATTGGTCACAAGAATTAAAAATTTGCTTCGAAAACGAAAAAAAATTATTAATTTCAAATTCGGTTCTTACCCATTTCCATCCCGAAAAGAAAGTTAGTCTCATAGTGGATGCATCCCCATTTGTATTGAAATAGCAACTATCTCTCATATCGTAGGAAAAAATACCGAGAAACTAATTATTTTTGCATGTCGCATACAGTGAGTTTTACAGAAATAGAATATTCTCAAATCGATAAAGAAGCGGCAGATATAATTTTCGGAGTGAACACATGTTATCAGTACTTCTTTTGTGAACGGTTTTTACTTTTCACTGATCGCAAACCATTACTAGCCATTTTTGGGGATAAGCGGGGATTACCGATATTTGCTACTAACCGTCTTCAACGTTGGGACTATACTCTTTCAGCTTTTGATTATAAGATAAAATTTGTTACTTCGAATCAAAATTATGCCCATTATTTGTTGAAGTTACCAATTATCAGTGGAGAGTTTGAATTCCCATTTGATTCAGAATATGTAACAGAGTTTTCCAATATACTTATTATCGATATTCAAATTACCCATAGATTTAAATGAAATACAAGAAGAAAAAGCTGTGAGTTCAGTTCTTAGTGGAGTAATTTTGTTTGTAAGCAGTGGTTAGCCTAGAAAATATTATGGGAAAGATCAGAAACTATTTTTTATAAAGAAAAAAATGAAATAACACCAGAGCAAGATGGCCCCATATGAGGTTATCGTATAACAGTACCAAAAAAATATTGGAATTCAAATCTAAATGAGCTACACGTTGAACATGTGGGTATTGTTAAGATGAAAGTTTTAGGTCGAGTTTATATATTATGTGATGGTTTTGATGAACAGTCAAATCGAAAGTATGGTACAGTCTTGTGAACTTTGCTGTAGACTTGCTCCTACTGTTATAAAAATATTCATTTTCAAAAAGTTGTTAGTTTTTATATTTTAATATACAGGAGTGAACAGTAACCACTATCTTATATTAATAGCCTAATATATGACAGCGTATAACTTACCTTGAAAGATTCCCTCAACTGTTGGACGTTATTGATAACATTTTCATCAATTTCAATTGATTAGCAGAAAAGTATGCCTATCGACAAGATAGATTGGTCCATCTTTCCGTGGACAGTGTTGACTGATGTTCATTTTTATCTTTTCTTGTCTATTTTTTATAAGTTTTTAACATATTCACAACTATATTTTTTGATGATTCCATTTATGAAATGATGTATCAAATATATGCGCAAGAATATTCTTATAAAAGTTCTATTATGTTAAGAAAGGGCAGAATAAACAAAGAAAGTGACAGTATCGAATGTATGAAATAACGAAAATCATCGACCACAATGCTTTCCTCAGTAAACAAATAACGATGAACAATGAATATATCAAGAATCCAATCACATTTACTGCGGCCAATTTCACTTCTGCGAACACCAGAACTTTCTCGAAACGAACGACTGCCACTTTCGACCTGCGAATGTTTTATTTGTCGGCGTATGTGTGTGGAAGTCATCGTTTAAAAAAGTCGAAATGACCGTCATAAATAAATGCTAGTGACAAGAAGTGCAGACGACCGCAAGACTCCCCCTCGTTGAATTGAAGGAGTTGGACTCCGGAGTTGAGTTATACTTCGACTATGGAGGTCGTATATTAATGATTGGTATGGTTGTCTGGAAAGTTTCGATGGTACTCGGGTGAGTCGAAAACATTTTCATAGTGCGACACTGGATCAAGATGAGAAAATAATGAGAATGGCTCGTGCATGTAGAATTGGAATTTCTAGCGAAAAATTAATTTATTCGGTCCTTGACGATACTGAGTTGGTAAGCGAAAGGCGGGTCACGAGACCGTATTTTTGTCTTGGTGAAGGAATAGTGCATTTAATAGAATGTCTCTGGCAATACAATAGTTTTTGAAATTAGTTCCTTCAATAGTATCAGACTATATTCAAATCTCTAGATTTTTTCACTCACCTATCTCTGGAAATTGAAATAAAATTATAGTAGGTTTTGGGATACGAAAAAGAATGGCGAATGCGCAAGGATACCACTGCGAATTATTTTTGAACAAAAGTTTCATAGCGTTTTGTGTGTCGACCATTCATTTTTTCGTGAATCATTGAATTATTCGTTGAAAACTTTTTTTTTGTAATTGTTTATGATGATGGCGATTTGCATTGAGGTTATACAAAAATATCAATGGAAGATGTCAAAATACATTTATGGAAAAACAAACTAGAAACCGCATATAAAATACAATTAGGATAACTCCGAACAATGTAATCCTATGGGGTCTCATCAAATGAATGGGAGTCAATCTTTCTTTTCTTTCTACTAAAATGGTATTCAAAATGATATACTATGTATTAAGTATACTCAATAGCAAACGATCATACTCCATACTATTTGGAAACCAGTTTTTTCTGTCCAATTGGATCCAATATAGGTGATCGTGCTAGATGAGCACATCAGGCTCAATTTTATTCATTCATTTACCGATTCATCTACTGATTTATCCATTCATTTATTTCTTCATGATTTTTTCGTTCATTCATTCATTCATTTATCTTTTTTGAATACACTGTCCCGTTATTTGGTGGAACTATTCATGATAATAATAAAAAATGTTCACAATATAGAATTTATTTCCAATACGCTTCACATAAACAATAATTTCATCAACTACTGTAGTCCAACAACTGTTTGGTATCAAGATTCGAAGGGTGAATAAATACCTTGGAGTGAGCCAATCCTGGAAAATTTTGCCAGAGGTCCATAAATCTTCCTGCTATCCAGGTGTTCAGTGTTTGTTTGGCAAATCCCAAAGCAATGCCAATGACAGGTTCTGGTCCGATGAAGCTCTTTGCACTTGCAAAGCACTGATATAACAGAAAAGGCATCAGGAAATAGAAGTGAGAAGTGATAACACCTCAGGTAGACATACAAAAAACAGCAAATTCAAAATCAACAAGGACAACAAATGATGTGCCCAAAAGATTATATTGGAAGAAAACCAATTCAATCCATGCATATAATCTGTTGGAAAACGACCACGATTTTAACATAAACTACATAGAGAAAATAATGAACAGAATACAACCCGCTGGAATCCCCAAAATATGATGAAGCGAAAAATCAAATTTCCAACTAAATGACCAACAAGAATGTAATTTCTCACCACTGTTAAAGTAATTTTCATGGAAAAATTTTTAGAATCATTCGAATCATTAGTAACAATAATTGACCTGTTGGGTACCTGCTCCTAAAACTATATGTTTACCAATTTGTAATTATCATAATGAATGCTATTATCTATTCATTCATCCATTCATACGTTTATTTATTCGTTCGTTTATTCGTCCATATACAGGCTATTTTAAACAAATAGTTGAAATATTTTTTTATTAACCCAAAACTTCAGTTTTCCCACTTCTAAACTGAAGAGATTCAATACAATCTTCAAACGCCAATTTTTGTCCTTTGGGGGTGGAAATTTCTGATTCCTTTTCTTGATGCTTATTTAAACTATACAAAGAACCTACCTGCCCGCGTTCGGGTCACGGTCTCGGCGATGGCTTTTCATTGCTTAGATCGCTCCTTTACCCCCGCGCATCGTTGTCCGTCGTTTTACAGTAGACGCGACGCGCAATGGCTTATTGTGTCAAGTTATTCTTATAGTGATAACTTTTCACTTAGTGTTAAAAACAAAGTTTATCTATATAAAATACTTAAAACTTTATACTTAAAGGTTTATAAGAATTCTACAGATATTCTAAAATGTACATTGTGAAGAAAGTATCCAATTGAATTGTATTTATGCCTCAGTATTTTGCATATAGTGGCTACCACATACGAGGTAGATATATGCTATCGCGGACTTTTATTTAGAACTATTCAAGATAAACAATCTCATGGCACATTATCTTCATGTAACTCCAACGGTATAGGCAGCACACGGCAAGATAGCTCTCAGGGAGCAAGAATTTTTTCGACTAACTTAATACTTATTATCATTATATTATGACCAAAATTACACAAAACCACTGTAAATTGTAGCCTATAGGTTATTCTGATGTATTAGCTGTATTTATGTAAAGATTCAACTGAATCCGTTGAGTCGTTCAGACGTGAAAGAGCCACAAACATACATACATTCATACATATATACATATATTTAAAATAATAGTTCAGATTAGTACAGATAATATTCGAGTCTTTTTGGGAGCAAGAAACAATGTCAAATTCCATTTCATTATTATAAGAGTTCACCAGTTTTTGGTAACACACTTTATGGCAAAGGTTGTTCTTCTGTAAGGGATGTTATTTGTTCTCAGCATCATAGTTATTATTTTAAAATGCACATAAGCAAGCAAGTTATTTTGAAGTATTTGTAATACCAGTATTTACTTCATATACTAATTATTGTTTGTTCTTGCTATATGTATATCTTCACTATGTACTACATAGTTACTTTTTGTTCCGAGATACTCGTGTTCCATAATCTATCAAGAAAATACTTGAAGTGTCGACAGTCATGAAAATGTTTACAAGTAAAAGCTTTTCACAAATGATCGAGAAGATGTGAATGACGATGTTCGCCCTAAATGTTCCCAAACATCACCAACCGATGAAAATGTTGTGAAAGTGAAGAAAATTGTTATGGAGAATCATCTTATTACTATTAGAGTAGTTTCTGAGAATGTCGGTATATCGGATGGCTCATGCCATGCAAGTTTTTCGAAAATTACGGGAATGTAGCGTTTGACAGTGAAGTTTGATCCAAATTGCTGAGCATCACATGAGCATCGCTCAGGAATTTATGAAGACGTGGCGTTTCCTTCGTGGAGTAGTGCATCAGGATTTCGTGTCACATAGTCGTACGGTCAATAAGGAGTACCTATAATCTTCAAGTTATGCGCCGCTAACGGGAAGCAATACGAAGGAAACGTCCGGTATTGTGGAAAAACAATTCATGGTTTTTGCAACAGAAAAATGCACCGGCTCACTAATCATTGCTTGTTTGTGATTTTTGGTCAAGAACAAAACCAGCCACCGTATTCACCAGATTTGACCCCCTGCGATTTTTTCCAAGATTGAAAAGACCCATGAATGGACAGCGTTTTGCGACGATTCAGGAAATGAAAACCAAATCTCTGATAGAGGTCAAGGACATACCAAAAAATGCATATCATAACTGTTTCGAGTATTAAAAAAAACACTGGCACACGTGTATTATATCTGAGGGAGACTACTCTGAAGGAGATATAATAGAAAACGATATAATAGAATCCTCTTTGAGGAAAATTGAAATTAACCTTATTTTTTGAACAGACAGCGTATGTTTATTCCGTTCCAGAATGTAAGTTCAGGCAATATCCTTGAATATATAGTGTCTCATTTCTCAAGGAAACACCCCCGTATCTTTCGTAATATTCGAGGTAGAACGATGAAACTCTTAGGATTGATGGAAATGCTCAAAATGCACCTATCACCTGAATGGGGTTGGTCAAAGTGATATACACTGTCCGCCACTTGCAATGGAACACCCCATTTTTACGGTAAAACATATTAGGGGGCAAAATAGGCTCAAAATTCCTTCAAATTCATGATCAGGACTACCAAATCACTACGAATACACTTTTTGCCTGGAAAAATTTCAGTCCTGAAAAATCCGAATTTGTCTCACTTCTAATGGAAACACCCCCGTATCTTCCGTAGTATTCGAGGTGAAACGATGAAACTCTCAGGACTGATGGAAATGCTCAAAATGCACCTACCACCTGAAAGTATTTGGCCAAAGTGATATACACTCTCCCAGTAAAAATGGGGTGTTCCATCGCGAGTGGCGGTTTTCGTACATGAAATAATATAAAAACGAGTTTTTACATTGTTTCAATGTGAAGAAATGTTTCATGAAAAAGTTGCAGAACATTCTATTGCTTACGACTTTCGAAATTAACTTTTTCCAATGGGACGTCCAGTTTCCATTTTCTCCTCCTAAAATTCACCCCATGTGATCCCCCGTACCTTGAATCCACTTTAAATTATTTTCCGTAATGAGTACATCATATTATTTCTTGTATCCTGCTTATGCTGTTATCGAGTTTTTTTCTCTAAATTTTTTTTTTCAATTCTAACTTACAGTGCAAACAAAACGCTTTGTATTTTCAATATTACCATTGTAACTCTCTGAAACTTCCTACCTCCTCGCCTCCTTTCTAGTTCCCTGGCGAACAGAATAACTAACGAAAGATAACTTCATAACCTCCACCTGTCCGCCCCCGATCGCCGCGGGCAGCCGTGCAATTTCGACGCCGCTCCCCAAATTGAAAAGAACGACACCGATCGACGGACCGCAATCGAGAATCGGTTTCGGCGCTTGCATTTGTCACCGCGACGTCGACGATGAATTATCGCGTTTTTCTGGCGATTCGACGTCGGCGTCGTTTATGCATAGCGCCGCCGATTGTATTGTTCTTCGGACTGAGCTATGTTAATGGATACCATAAATTCCGCGTTTGAGTGTTTTAGCGCTTCGCCAACTTGATTGTCGGAGATATTTCATTAGAACGCTGATTCATTTGGTGCCTGGAAGGTCTTACTGCATTATTTGATAAATATGTAATCGATATGAGAACAGTTTGATGAACAGTTTTATTTTATGAGGTAGTTAAGGCTCGAACCCTGAAAGTAACAAACGCCTATGACTTCCTTAATCAAGCTATATTTCTTTTGTTTTCTTGCTTGCCAATTTCTGATCTTCTCCTTTTTTAATTTTTCTGCTTCATTATTATTCCAGTTGTTTCCGTTACTCTGGATAACTGCTCGTGCATTTTCCTACTAACGACCCTCCTTGCTTCAATCGGAAAGAATCGTCATATCCAAGCAAATTCTCACAAATGTTTAATGAATCAGAAATATGAAATTTCTTCTTGAATAACCCCGTATATTGATTAAAACCATAATGAAATTATGGAGTAGTTATCGCGTTCAGACAGATAGACAGACGCTGTGGAGAGACTTTGTTTTATAATATTTAGTGATATATAATGTATCACTCAATCTACAGTTTTGATAAGAGTTACCATCACTAATTCAGTAACTTTCCGAACACTTTTTTGTAAAATTTCAATATGTTAGAGTTTACAAAATTCCATATAATATATTATGAAATAGCTTCTTCAAACGGAGTTAATAAATGAAATGAAAATATTTTCTTTCAAATATATCAGTACATACGATATTTCATTCAATCATTAGTTACTTGAATATCAATATCAATTCTGCGTTTTCGTGTTAGGAATTAAACGTTAAAAGGTCAGACCTCCTTAATCCTTAGCTCGCACAAGTTTCGACTTCTGAGGGTTGTCGTTTGTAGGGGCGCGACAGCTGGTTAGTGGAAAAACAGAATTCAAACAGAAAAAGGAAACTTACGGAATATCGAGATGCCATCGATGCCTCATGGGTTTTTCTTTCAATTTATTGATTCCCGAACATTTTATTTCAATCTCTTGCAAAACAGTCATCCCAGTTGGTCAATATTGTTGTTGATTATACTTGAAACTGTTGATCGTAGTGAAATACCAAAGTTGAAGTAGAACTTTAATGAACTTGAGGAATACAAATATATATGTGACAGTCAAACTTTGACTTAAAAAATAATTGACAAAGTAAACTTTTCAATAGCAACAGTTAGCAACCACATAAAACAATACAGGATGAATATAAGCTGCAATTCAGTTCATATTCCAACACTACCCCTTGAACTGAAGTGCATTGGTCTCTTATTATTACCCAGTAGATCTATCAGCTTCTCAAAACGAGGTCTGCTCAGTGGTTTGGTAAGAATATCCTTATCTTGAAACTCATCGCCAATTTGACATTTCTCAATTGGTGTTTTGACAGGATGACACTGACATAAATTGAACTTTTGTCTTCGATATATCCAACCAGATAACCTTTCTCACTCTTCCTTCCAATCGCATAAAACTATACAGGATGAATATAAGCTGCAATTCAGTTAATATTCCAACAAATGAAATAGTCAAGATGAGAACCTCTAGTTTTATCTCCATCAATTTTATTGAATTTGTCCACATTATTTTTTTCATCCAGCTACGCTCACGCTCTTTAAAAAAATAGGTTTTTGGAGAAATCGCTAAAATGTAAGCAATATTAGGGGAACGGAGGGTAAAACGGACCCTGCAGGTAGAACGGAACAGACTAATAACTATCAAACTGTTAACGCCATCTATTATCGACTTGCGTCAACTTGACAGTCGCCTTTCCCTCATAGTTCGTCATTGTCTTTGAAGCGGTCGTACAGGAGAACATGTTTTTATCAAGGTAAGTTAATTTTTACGTATTTTGATGTAAAAATAGCAAATTTTGATCTGCCTTCAGTTTTATTACGTTAAAGATATCAGGGATTTTGTATTATTGTATGATATATTGTTTGTTTTACTTAGTTTTAACATTAGATAGACAACATTCTCCTCAATCCCAACCTCAAAATAATCAATTGTTTAAATACCTAGCGAAAAGGCAAAACGGAACGGGCAAAATGGACCACGTGGTCCGTTGTACCATCAATGCAATTGGTTTGTGATTATACATACATAATTTGATATTAAAATTTGATAAAAAAATTTCATTTCAGATGGTTAACAACTATAAAAGAAAGTCGGACCGACAATCTTGGCGTGAGGAGGACATGAAAAATGCTTTCGAAAATGTACCTTCGCGCAAATGGGGCTTAACAAAGCGGCCGCCATATAGACTACAACCATTAGATGTAGGATTTATGAAACCTTTTTTAACTTATCATTTCAAGCTGCAAATAACTAGCTGGGATTCAATTCGGGAAAAGTAATAACCCAAATTCAAGTTGCAGAGCTAGTCGACAAAGCCTTCCAAAAAGCTGCAACTTTGTCAACTGCTCATAATGCTTTTCGAACCACTGGCATCTGGCCGTTAAACCCTGACGTGTTCACAGAAGACTTTTTGGTAGCAGCGACCAATGATATTGAGATGATTCAATCCGAATCATCGACGAACCTGAATTATCAGTAACTGCCCATCATGCAGCTATTCAAATAAATATGATCCCACCTCTAGTCAACCGCCATCAGCATCAACTGACATCAGAGCATTTCCCAAAATGAAGATCTAACCAGCAATGATGAGCAACAGCCATCTACGAGTACATCCTTTTCTATTGCTCCAAAAGATATAATGGCCATCCCTAGAACTTCTAAATGGACTATAATATCAAGCGAGGAAAGACAATCGAAATAACATCATCACCCTATCGCGAAGAATTAGAAGTTACTAAAAAACACAGGAAACGAAAGAAAACGCAACGAAGGTAAAACAGAAGCTTTTACTGGACAGAAACGGATACGGAAACAAACAAACACTCAAAAAGGAAAAGAAAAGGGGAAATCTACAAAAAATTAGTCAAAAAGGTGAAGCAAAGATTCATCTAGCGGAAATGAAGAAGACGTACGATGTTTCTATTTATTTTCTGAATCAACAGAAGGCTGGGTACAGTGCCTCACATGTTATTTATGGGCACACTGTAGTAGGTATCGAAGATAATGATGAAGATGTTAGATTTTTCGCTGAAGGTGTGCAGTTGAATAAATAGTAGAGATTTTTTTTTCGTTCTTATATTGCTATAGGTCCATTTTGCCTTTATGACTGGTTCATTTTACCTTCACGTGTAGGCAGAATGGATCAAACCGAGGGTTTTGGAAATCATCCAATACCTTCTATACCTGTGATTTGATTCATGTGATCCTTAATAATAAGTTTGATTAATAAATTTTCAATTATATAATAATAAAGTAAGAAGGATGAAGATTGTATTTTTTATGTTACATGGATTTCCCTTAACTGGTCCGTTATAACTTCTGTTCCCCTATATAATGCCCTATCCTCATTTTATGGAGTTTAATAACCACAATTTATATATAGCTTGTTATTGCAGTTTTCAAGACTTATAGCAATTTATTCTGATGTAAATTTTTTTTTTCGAACACATTGGTAGTATAATATTTAATCTAATGTATGTGACAAACTTACAGAATCGTGTAAGTTATACCATTTATAACTGTAGAATATAACAGAACAACATTCACAAAAAAAGACCAAATAAATTGACGATGCTCGGTTCGTCATAGTACATGCAAAAATAATTGAGATTATGATACTTGCGATGATACGTGCATGAATAATTGCTATGTCACAATAGCAGTTAAATCCGCAATATACATCATAGCAATCCTTCACAAAGGAGCCGTAATGCAATTAGACTTTTGAATATCGTGAATCAATCCACTGCAGATGAAGAAGTCAATTGTTTTTGCATTAGATCTCTTCTTTTGGCTGTCGAGTTACTGTTCTACTGTTCAAAATTTGAAATCTATTGATAAATCAGTTTACGTTCTATGAAAGTTATTGAATCTACTGTGTTTCGTATCTATATAATGTTTTTCTGGCAAAAAATCTACCGCCGACCATGAAAATGACTTGGTAACACAATATATATAATAAAGATAATAAACCCAGCTCATAATTCAACACAGCAGTTTTCGAATCTTATGGCGGGGCGAATTTTGCCGGGTAAGCTAGTTATCAATAAATTATGTACATACTATGTAAGCATTTTACATACATATAAGTCAAGTAAGTAAGAGGATATCAGCACTGACGAAGATCTTCATCAGGTCAGAACTTCTGATAGTTATTTTTCAGGGCACTCAAGTGTAGAGTCATTAAATTCTGTAATTTGTGAATAAGATTTTTGAGTCACGGGATAATTAGACTTCTGGCAAATTTTTGTTCTACAGTTCTGGCAACATAATATGTGTGCTATGAAAAATGTTTTTCTTGTTTTACTTAAGGATCTGTTCAGTTGTCTTGTGTTAGAGTATTTCCCTGTGATTTTACTCGCATTTCATTTTTGCCATAAATGAAAACCAAAATATTTCGCACAATATACGCTTTATTAAAGAGTGTACAATTTTTAATGATGGACAAGTTTCGAACAAAATTATCGCTACTCGAGCAATGAAAATCCGCAAATTTTCAGTAAAGCCATACACATTATCCAGAGAAAATGAACGTTTGTGTTGGCATTCTTGGGAATATTATTATTACACCTTCATTCGTTGAGGAAAATCTAACTGGTGAACTCTACTTGAATCTGAAGAAATAATAGACCTCTTAATAACAAGTAGACTGGGAAATCAAATTGATGCGGCTGGTAACCTGAATTTGCAAGACGACGTTATCCGCTTTCATCAAGATGGAGCTCTACCATACCACTTTCAGTCAGACAGTGGTTGCATAATAGAATTTCAGGCAGTTGGATTGGTCGGAGAGCAATAGAATGGCCATCATGATCACCAGACTCGAAATTTGGAATATTTGAAGGGAATAATAGATTTGTGTAAAAAACTAATGACAGAAGTGTTTTGGAATGTTAGAGAGGACTTCGGGAGCAGACTTTATTACTGTGTTAGAAAATACTAGACAATGAAATAAGATAAACTACTTTTACCTATTTTTCTTATTTCATCGCAAACACAACATACCTAAATATCTTCAAGATTCCTCTTAATTTTTCCAAGAATGCTAAAAAATGTCGAGTGTGTGGTAATTTTTGAAGGAGTAGCTCAACCACACTCTTCTTTTGAAAATTTAGGGGTCATGTCCACCAGTGCTAGAATATTGATGTGATTCAATTGAAAAGTGATCTGCGAAATGTACACCCTAAAATTAGATTTAATATGTTTTTGCATTGTTTTTGGGTTTTCAATAGTGGCCGACATATACCTAGAGGGTGGTGTGTTTTCAAATTCATTTCCTGTATATCTGTCGCATTTGACATCACTAATAGAATATGTTTGAATCCATATCTTGCATATTCCTGCGAAATATCAAGTTACCGTTGTTGATTTGGATATAATGTTATTGATATGATTTTGGTGCAATATCGCGCTTTAGATCTTCATTTTTTTGTTGCGGTTTGAATTGATACATAGAATGGTTACCTACCACAGATTTTGAATCATTGACTTTCAAGAATTGACTATCCAAACTGTTACTTGTATGTTTACTCCCTCTAGTGAACTAAAGATTGATCCATTGGTATTATCAATAACACATATAATCTCGATGCAGTCACAAAGAGACGATTTCGATTGTTTTTGCAATGCTTTCAGTGTGAAATTGGCCGCGGTGGTAGTGCGCCCGACTCACGATCGGAAGTCTGTGGGTTCGATTCCTGCCTCGACCAGATATTTTTCTCGAGAGAATTTATCTGGTTGAAGCTGGGATGATTCTGCAACCCTGTTAGGAATCACACGTTGAAAGGTAAGACCTCATTAGTCCTTAGCTCGGACAAGTTTCTCAACTTCTGAGAGTTGTCGTTTGTACGGGGGCGACAGCTAATTAA
This sequence comes from Leptinotarsa texana, assembly GCA_015342105.1. Lineage (NCBI taxonomy): Eukaryota > Metazoa > Arthropoda > Insecta > Coleoptera > Chrysomelidae > Leptinotarsa > Leptinotarsa texana. Next base: position 22,458 of record WOGN01000591.1, read on the forward strand.
CGGAAAAACAGATTTTATTAAACAGATTTAAACTATTAGTCTTTCGGTAGACAAACTGCTTTTTTAGATCGTCTAGGTCCTTCAAATCGAAGCTATTTCCATCCTAGTATGGAATGAACAAATTTTCTTGAGGCCGACGATATGGAATCATATTATATCCAGATATTCATGTAGTAGTAGCGCGATATTTTCAATACAAATTAGCGTTTCCTAATTGTTATCGATTTGTGTGTTACTGATTTCATGAATAATATTAGGGTAGACATGACAACTATTGAGTTTTCTTTCAACCTAATTAAGTTCTACGTAGGCACCTTCTAATTTCCAAACATCTATCAATATAATCAATCACTGACATAAGTTATCACCGTATGTCAGCACGTCCATTCTGCCTTAATGAGGAAACGAAGCTATTCACCAAGCATAACGGCAATAAACGGCTGAATTGTGTAGAGATCCAGTTTGCGAAACAAGTGTCAGTTTCGAACTAATTAAATTATATGGAAAGTCCCATTTGAAACCGAGAAACGAGACCAAGTTTGCCGAGAAAGTAACGAGCGAGCAAGATGACACATGGCGTTAGGCACGTGGTCGGATCTTCTTCATTGCCGTCTTCGTATTTGCCTTGGCCCCATTCGCTGTTTGGAATTATAGTAAAGTAGTTGCTTTTTAGTTGAGGAAGTATTCTCCCAGCGTATTCGATAATTATTACTCTCCAGGCATATCGAATTTTTTTTGAGTATATGAAATTAAACAAATGAATATTTTGCGAAAACAATCCTTAAGGTAGGATTATATTTTTCTCACGTTTAGATTGCGATGTCGGGAGTGGAATAAGTGAATATTCACAAAGATCCCATTATGTATCCCTTCTCTATATGTTTTTTACAACTATAGTAAAAAAAAATAATAATAATTTACAGACCATGGATCCAATTATTAGAGATTACAATTACATTCCTGTCGATACTGTTGAATTTGAGAATATTTCTGACTATAACAACTCAAATTGTGAGATAAATCGCGAAAAATGCTTCAATGTATCAAAATATTT
>WOGN01000592.1:0-23503 GCA_015342105.1 Leptinotarsa texana
AGCCGCCCCCTCACCCCTAGCATCATCCAACATAAATTGACGTGTTTTTGGATTTTTTCTAAATACCAGTATTACAAAAGTTATTAAAGGTGGATACTTTTATCTGAAAAGCATTGTATATATTGATTAGATGATATCTTGAAGTTGCAGTCAAGGTCTAGGATGAAAACTCTTTGTTCAGTTGTCCTTCTTCAGGACAACTGAAATAATAATTGTCAAAATATATGTATAAAACGTTACAGATATAACTTACTCAACATGAGATTGATATAAAAAATTTGCAGCAAATCGAACGGAAAATAATTTAAAAGTAAATTAACTATAGATTAATTTTGAGTTGGGTATTTCAGTCAATATCTGCAGGCTATGGAAACACAATTTTTTGTTATTCAAGCTTTCGGAAATATATCTTTTTTCCTTCTATTTCAGCAATACTCAAGAGCACACACTTTTTCAAATGTTTCTGTCTGTAAAATTTCAAGTAGTTGGTTTTGTTGTAGTAATCTTCAAAATACAAATTGATATCCATTAAAAAACTGTGTATTTCATCTTTCCTCGAATTTTTAGTCGGTACTTTGATGAGTTGTCGCGAATGACAAGAACCATTACACTATTCGCATTCAAATTTGGAATCAATTCGGAATCAATTTGGAATCAATTTATTCGAGGAAAGGGATCAATGTGTTTTCCATATAATTTCAAATAATTCGGAACCCATCCTTAAAGTTTTTCCTGTGGTGCTTGTGTTTTGTCTTTAAAAAAATTGTTGGAAAGCCCAAATGAGGAAACTTCTAGTGTAGTGTATTGGAAATAAAATTGTCAAAATGTATAATGATTATCATGAATAACATTGTTTTTTATTCACCTGATAGTAGACAACTATGAAATATGTGTGTCCAATACATACACGAGACAAGGGGGATTGTGCTCGTGATTTCAAATATAGACTTTTCCATAGTTCAACTCGGGAAAATTTGAATTCGATGCAACACATTTTTGTTGCCGTTATGATGCAAGACACTGTTTCAGCGCTGGTTTCATATCTCAGTGAATAATTTTCGTTATTTGGTTGGTAGATTCACCACAAATTGCTACTCCCCAAACTATTCTAACTGCTCTGTCGCTGTCAGGCCAAAGCTAAATATCAAATGAAGCTACTGACCACTCATATCATTAGAATGTTGATTTTTTTTTCAGGGATCCGTAAGTTTGGAATAAACATCGAACAGGATTATGAAAACGGTAAACCAACAGGAAAACCTAAAAATAACATTCCCATCACCAAATTCACTGCCAAAGGCATTACTGGACACATGACTGGATCTAACTCAATGGCCGTGAAAATTTTGTGTGCTCAAGGAGGATGCTCAAACTGGGTATGGTCTGGAGTATCATTATCCAATGCTGCGAAAAAAAGTTCTTGTACTGCATCACCTGTAAAAGCCTGTTAGAAATTGTACATTTTTATCATAAATATACAAAAATTTTAATTTCTTTTCTGTTCCAAGAAAAATTGTTCATATCTCTCCACCATCACGCAAATAGTACAGTGTTCATTCAACACTGATGAGTTACATGAGTTGAAGTATTTTTAAATTTAAAATGGAATATATATTTGGTAATCGAAATTAGCTACGATGTTTCACAATATGCCCAAAAAAAATTCGTTTGGTTGGTAACAGCAATAATCTTCAAGGAAAGATAATAACTGATCACTAATAACCAACTAATTACTAGAAACAAAGTGTATTATACTGGATCAAAGTGAATATTTGGGTATCACAAACCGTGAGATTAGTCAACAATAATCCAATATGAATGTTACCTATCTATGGTTATATTATACAGTTATAGATATAGGTTCATTTCTCAGCTCAAAAGAAATGATATTATGATATTATGGTGTACCCCAAAGTTCCATCCTTTTACCTGTTTGGTTTCCATATTTATAATCATTCTCTAGCCAATTTGAAATTTAATGGCATAATCAAATTATTTGCTGGTGATATATTTCTCAGACAGTTACGAAAAAAATTAAACATGATATGAAGAATGATTTGGATGAAATTTTCATTTGCTTATCAAATATGAATTGAGGCTTAATTTCAATAAATGCTCAATATGAATATTTCCCTGAGACCAATCAATACTTCAAATAATTCGATTATGTTTGATTACATATACCGAAACAATAAAATTTTTAGGTTTATACATTGATAATTGTCATGGAATAATATTGAAAAAACTAGAAAGGACATATCTCCTCTTGTCGTAATTATTCACGTTAATTTGACTATCTTAGTTTGGAGAACAGCAAGTAAATCTATAATCAAACCTCTGGAAACCTTACAACACAAAATAATTAGAAGCATTTATATTTTACCATATTTGGAACATTGAAATCAAAATTAAGTGCTTTATTGATTCTTTTGAAAATTATACAAAGAAATCAAACTTAAATTTTATTCGAATTGGACATATTCACAATCTTGCCACAAGACAAACCAGATTACCGTCAAAAATTAAGATACAAACAAACTTTGTAAAAAGGTCGATATATCACGATGGGATCATTATATATACACTAATAAAACAGACCTATTCCATTACAAAATTCAAGTATCAATTGAAATTGAAATTGAAAAAAAATCTAATTAGGGAAATTTCATAATTTGAATTTTATTTATAAATAAATAAATGAATAAGTTTTTATTTCCCTTTTGGGCAAAGATAAAATTTGTATAGGAATCGTCAAAAAGAGGTCGAAGACTAGATATTCTTCTAGAACTCTTTTGAAGGTATTCATGGTTCTGGATTGTTTTATAATGTGTAGCAGTAAATTATAGGCACGTGGAACCATCTGATCAGGTGAATCAAAAGCTAATTTGGTTTTTGCAAATGGTACAAAAACATTGTTTTTTAGTCTTGTAGCCTACTTCTTTTCTCGAAAACAAACACAAGTTGAAAATCAAAAGACTGGGAACAGTTAGAATTCTAAAATATTTAAAAGCATATCTGCATGAATCATGGTAACTTGTACCAGTAATGGTTCGTATGCATTTTTATGTGCTATAAAGACATCAGAGCAGCGATAAGAAAGACCGACCCAAGAAGCACACTCCATATCTTAGCATGGAATCAACTTGAGCATAGTACAGGCTCAACAGCTGATCAACATTTAAAACCTGCCCAATATTTGATGGCGGGTTGGCTGTCCTTGTTCATCTTTTACTGCATGAACCACTGTACATGCTGTTTTTGGCTATTTTGGGATGTAGCCTCGCTGGATAAGGAAATAACAGAATCACTTGTGGTTCTGTTATTCCCTAATGAATGGCATTCCGACGAGAGATTAATCCTAAGGTGTGTGTATCCATGCCGAGAGGATGAATGACACTGAGCCTATGAGCTGAGGCTATGAGCCTATAGAGGAGGTGGATGTCGAACTTACGACTCCAATTGACCACCCTTAGATCAGGAGCGAGTCTACAGAGGGGGTGGATGTCGACTCCAACTGATCTCCCTGTAAATTTGATTCAGGGGTGATTCTGCAGTGGAGATGGATGTCAAGTTTACGACTCCAACGGACCTCCCTGTAAGTTTAGTTCGGAAGCGAGCCTACAGAGGAGATGGATGTCAAGTTTACGACTCCAACTGATCTCCCTGTAAATTTACTTCAGAAGCGGGTCTACAGAGGAGATGGATGTCGAGTATACGACTCTAACGGACCTCCCTGTGAATTTAGTTCGGAAGCGAGCCTACAGAGGAGATGGATGTCGAGTGTACGACTCCAACGGACCTCCCTGTAAATTTAGTTCAGAAGCGGGTCTACAGCTCAACTCCTGATCCAACAACTTAACCTTAAAAAAAAGGTTTTGGTGGTGCAGCCAGGAAGTCGGCTCCTCAAGAGCGGGGTACCTTATAAAACCGCTTTGCACCAAATTCTTGAGCGGCGTACGCAAAATCTGTCTCAGGTGAGGGAACAAACCCCCCATGAGCAGGTTAGTAAACGTTTGCGCTAAAGTAATGATTCACCAAAACCAGATGCAAAAAAGCCCTGCACGGCTGAATCTAAGGCATCGCCAGTTGTAGCTGACGTGCAAAAACCCTTATATGGGAAGGTTGTCGTAGGTATCAAGATGGGATTCTTGCAACTTGACTACCCGACTACCTCATTAACAGAGCATTTACTTTATGCCTGCCCGTCGGGAACCGAATCAGGTCTTTAGAGTTCGGCAGAGCTGTACTCTTACCATCTGACATGAAAGACCACTCCCCATACAAACTAATCGGCTTCGTTAAGAAGCTGGGTTTATTTGGCCGAGTGTGAATAGGTGTGAGATACAATAAAACCATGCGGGATGCGATGGAGGGTCGAATAGATCCACTCACTTTGGACCTAACCTAACCTAACTGTTTTGATTGGGAACTCACAGTGGTTTTGCCAATTCAACTGTTCATCAAAATTTCATGCTCGCAGTTTCACTTTCACTTATCTCCGCTTTCCTCTTTCCATTTCACCCGTTTAGCGGGAGATGACCGTTTGGCGGGAGTTGGTCATTTTTCGCTTGATTATGGATTTCTATAAGTTGCGTATCTCTACGCTAGCTTGGCATAATACATTGTTGGATAACATGTATGCGGCTACTTTCAATTTTTTCCTAAACCAGTGTTCCTGGGTATGATATCAACTTAGGACCACTCGATGTTATGTTGATGGATCCAAACATGCTCTGCTATTCCTGATTTGCTGGTTTCCCTCTCTGTGTGTGTTTCTTGTGCCCAGCAATGCGAACTTTCAGTGGCCTCTTAGTTTCACCGATACAGGATTTTCCGCACTTATAATGTATCCGGTAAATACGATTCTTGGAATCGCAGTACAGTGGCCTAGTTTTAGTGAGGCTGCTACGGATATTATTTTCAGATCTGAAGCAATTCTTCTTATGCTTTCAGATAAACTTCTCATGACTGTGACGGCTTCTCTTCCTTGCAAATCTCCTGCTGTCTTCTAGCCATAGTCTTGTTCCACCTTCGTTTTGGAGTAGCCATTTCGTTGAAGACCATTTTTAATGATTCTAGTTCTTTCTCGAGACCTTCCTTCGTATTACAGAGCCCGAAAGCACGTTCTAATGAAGTCTTGATTATTCTTTTTTTTGTCGGTGGTTGGATTCGTAGTCCAGATACTGTCTCGTGTGAATGGGTTTTTGGTATACAAATGTTTCCTACTTGGTATCGGTCCTCTTCACCAATACGTCTAAGAATAGCAATTCGTTGCTCTCCTCTCCATTGTGAAAGTGATGGAATGTCTGTTGATGTGTTTCAGGAAGTCGTCTAGTTCAGTATTCCCATGGTTCCATATTATGAAAGTGTCTTCAACGTATCTCTATCAGATTCGGGGTTTCTTGTGGGCTTCTTCAATGACTAGAGTTTCAAACCACTCCATATATATGTTGACTATGACTGGCGAAAGTGGCGATCCCATTGGCAGTCATTCATTTGTGAGAAGAATTCATCCTTCAGTTGAAAATAAAAGTTTCGTAATTCCATAATTTCTTCTATAGGTGAGTTAGTTCTATCTTCCAGGTCCTCGTCTTCGGATAGCTTCCTCTGTATGATTTGGAGTGCTTCTTTGACCGGAACGTGGTGTGAAGGCTTTCCACGCAAAACTGATTAGTTATTCTTAATGTGACTTCGATTGCCCCTAGTAGTTCGACAAAATCCCTTGAATTCTTCACAAAAGATGAGGATGGAATTCCGAACTAATGAAATTCGTCATACAACATTGTCCATCACTTCCAAACATTACAGAAGCATGTTATGCAATGTTATTCGATGGGACAATAACGATATCTATTACTGCGGCATTTTCGTGAATCATCCCGTTTGTTGAGGCAGTTGATTCATTTTTCAATTTCCATGTGGACACAGTAGTTGAGAGAAAACTATATCAAAATTAACTGAAAGGGATATATTCTTGTAATGTTTCTCATTAATTTTCAATAATATGGATGTTATGAAATTTTATAGTTTTTTGAATTCATTTTTCGGCTATCTATGAAATAAAACAGCTATTCAGCTTCAAATTTTTATTTTTGAAGTATAGGTGGAACATTTGGTTTGATAACAATTAAATTAATATCGAAAAAATCTAACAAAAATTGAAATCTTTGAAAAAACATAAGCTACACAGAGCATTGAAAACCACTAAAAATCTGATATGTTTGTTCAAAATGCAGACAGAGTGTCAATAAATTATGTTTCAAAACAATTTCAATGTTCACAGTTATTCAAAATGAACCTGATGAAGCACCTTAAACATTTCAAAAATATTTGATCCAGTTTATTTCTGGCTACCCCTGCCTTTCCTGAGAGTCACATTGGCGAAATCTAAAACTTTATAGATCCATAGTTTCAGAATTTTCGAATTAATTCATGTTTTTGACATAGTATGATGACTAGATTCCAATTCAAAAACTTATATCAATAAAAATGATTTTAATTCGATGATATCTGCCTGGGTAGGTTTATATTTCAAAACTTACATTCAGTCTACATAATAAAAAAATATAAATTTGAAAATGGTAATCAAAATCAACAATGATCTGGGTGAGGAATGGCAACAGCATCATATTTACCACAAACATTTCAAAAGTTTTTCTAATAAATTATATATCATGGTTACTATTATAAAAGAGAGACATCGACCACATACAGAGTTCAAACTTTTTAGATTTTATTGTCGTTATATAATAAAAATAATTTGGAATGGTTCAGGCCATCGCTTGAATTCAATAATAAACATATTTTCTGCATACTGTCAATGATGGCTTTAAGTATATCTAAATTTTTTATCGAGATATGAAATCTGTAACCATGATACAACGGATACTAATACTAATCAATTGAGCATTCCAGCTGAATATTTTCTTCCTTAGTATCTTCATTCAAGCATCGTTGATGTAGGAGCTACCTCAAGCAACATCTGCAGAAATACTGTTACGCCCTCTGTGAAAAATAAAACAGTAGGTAATACACACATTTTAACAACGAAAAAAAAATATCCCACCACCAAACCGTTATTTTAACACCTCGACATGTGTGTCGATCACCAAGTGATCACCTTCAAGAGGAAAATCAACCATCTTGAAGATGATCAATTGGTGATCGAATCACGTGTCGAGGTGTTGATATAACGGCTTGGTGTTGGGATAAAACTCCAGTAATATTCATTACTACACCAAAGGTTCCAAATAGTGCATCACAAGTTAAAAAAATTGTTGACAGCAGCTTGAATTTCTAAGTTTTTATGTAATGAGAGTAAAACATGTTCTAATCAAGATAGTTCTCAATAACCACTAAATACTATCACATATTTGAAAAAATAAATTACTATTTCAAAATTGACAGATGGTTTTCATAAAAAAAAATGTAATTAGCCGTAGTTAATCTTCATTTTCAGTTGATTTGATTTTTTTCATTAGTTGATTTTTATTTCTACTTATGAATACACTGACCGTTACTATTGAAAAGTAATAACACAATCCATGATTATTATTGTAGAATGTTCACAATAAATATTATTTAAGTCGCGTTTCCCTACACGGTTGCTTCATCATTTAACTGGTACACGAAACTATTCTACAATGGAAAATTGTAGTATATATAAATTGGAAAATTGGAACTGGAAGAAAACTATTGCTTCTTTTCTATTCAAGATTTCGAAGCTTTATTAACTCTTCTTCCAGAATAGAAAAGTGAGGTTATATAAAAGAAGCCGTAAAAATATTTGAATTTTACATTACTGACGTTCGATGAATAAAACACTTATAGAATTGTCAACAATATAGATGGATTGTTATCCCAATATTCAAGCACCATCAGTGTTGTTACATAGATTTTCTGGAAAGTGTATAATACTTAATGAAAATAGTGTAGTTTCCTGTGATTCCTTCCACTAATGCAAATTGAATGGAAGGAGAGAACAGTCCATGCGTCAGATATTTTTGTATTAACTGCGCAAAATATGTGTTTTTTCAATGGCACATGGGAGTGTTAAATTTTAGCAGAGACCAAATATTTTCTCGAATGTGCTATGAAAACACGAATTCTATACACGAAATACAAACAACATTTTTGTACAACAGTGAATTTGAATTTACATTGTCTGAAATGTTGTTGATTCTATCTCATACACCACAGACTTCAAATGACTCCATAGAAATAAATCTACAGGAGTGAGATACGGATACTTCAGACTTCAAATGACTCCCTAGAAAGAAATCTACAGGAGTGCGATAAGGAGACCTTGGTGGTCATTCTGTAGGACCTCTTCTGCCAATCCAGCGATCAGGAAAACAATCATCCAAAAATTGTCGCACTGGAGCTGCATGATGAAGAGGTGCACCATCCTGCTGAAAAATATTTCGTTTTCGAATGAATTGATATCCTCCTCAATTGCCCTATTGATGCACGGTATTATTCGATTCCCCAACATATCCAAATATTTATCCCTAGTTAAATTATCATCGATAAAAAAGGTCCTATGATGAGGTCGCCTAAAATTGTGTCGTACATTTTTTTCTGGATGATTATCACTGAACATATGGGCAGCAGCTCTAGCACTATTTCCATTCTGTTAGAATAAACTCACTATTTCAATCCGTTCTCGAATCGTATAAACCATTGCTTCTCGAGAATTTTCAAAAAGAGAAACACCAATTGTATAACTTCATCTGGTAGGTGAAGTTATTGTAGAATGAGATGAATACAAAACGAAGAGAATATCGAATTCAAACTTAAATAAGCAAAATAAGACTTTTTTGAAGTATACTTCACATAAACATTTATGAAACCTAGGTAACAGAGTGTACAGAAGTTCATTCAGGGAGGCTCGTGTTCAACTCAAATGAGTTTTAGTTTCCAAACTATGATCTTTAGACTGTAATGTATTCTACTTTGTTGAAATATGTTCATCATGGAACATCTGATGATTCAAGACAATTGATCCAATAAAAAATATGCTGACATGCTCTGGAGGTGCGATAAGGAAAGTTAGATCAAATGTGAATATGTCAAAATGTTTCCCCCTATATACAATGGTTTATGTGTATTTTTTATTCTTATTGCAAATTATTGTACCAAAAGTTATTTAGAGTTGCTTGTTTTAAATGGAATGCACTGTATTAAAAATGAATACTTCCAATACATTTTGTCCCCATAATTTATCCCTTTTAAAAGACTGTTGTCTATTATTTTATTTTTCCATCCTGAAAAAATAAGTCAAAATAACTAAATAATTTTTCTCTCATCCATAAATTCTATCCGTAATATTATCAATACTTCCAATACAATTTCACAGCATCCAGTGGTCTCTGTGTCGTTATTATAGAAACGGTTTATTAGCACGTCGTGTGTTTTGACTGTGTTTGCTTGTAGTTGCTTCATTTTCAAGTTATTTTCAAAAAATGGGTGTTGATTATAATAGTGGTAGTGATACCCCATTAGATATATCTGTGAAAGCAAATGCAATAGTATCTAATATGTTACTGGCCAAATCCAAGTTAGAATATGAGAAAACACATATTAATGACCAGTTTCGTGAATGGTGCGACAAAAAACATGTGAAAATGGTTTCTGAAAATATGCTAATATGCTATTTTGAGGAAAAATAAAAAATTATAAAACCTCTTACGTTATGGAGTGTCTATTTAATGCTGAAAAGTACATTTAAGGAAAATATTGATATAAGGAAGTTTTCAAAATTGGTCCCGCTCATTACGAACAAAAACGTCGGATACCAAGGAAAGAGATCTAAAGTTTCATCAAGGAATAATATCAATAAATTGATTCAAAATGCTGATAACAAAACAAATTCACTTTATAAGGTACAGATGTAATCATAATTTTGTAAGATTTGTAGTAATTTCAATTATTTTTAAGTTGTAGGTTGTCCTAATTTTGTGTATCATCGGGACTTGTTGCCATGAAGAATTATTACATATAACTAATGATGCTATTGAATATGATGAAACTATATTGATTGTTAAAATACCTGATAAGAAGCTCTATTGCCCAAGAACGTTTACTGTTTCAAATTCTGATTATATTGAGATATACCGCAAGTATGATATTATGGCCGCCTTCTACAAAAAGTAGCAGATTATTTTTGAAATATTCTAGAGAAAAATAGGAGAAATTCTCAGCTTGATTGCAAAAATGCTTGGAAAAGACACGTATAAGAGCTACACAGGTTACTCTCTAGTATACAAGTTAATCATTAAAGTATCCTATTTCATCAGCTTCGTACCCATTTCTAAATAACTCAATTTTCTAAAAGCATCATTCAATCATCGTATCTAAGGAAAATTTCTTCCTCTTATTTTCCAAATATTTCCTTCATTCAAATTGATATTGAAGACTTTATTTTTATCTCTTCACATTTCTTCCAATGGATACCTACACTTTTATATCTGGCTGGTACTAATTCTATCTGTTACTATCTGTTCTATCTGGTACTAGTTCTATCTGTTGTCTTTTTTTGAAAAATAATTAATTTAATTTATAAATTTTGAAATTGACTCACACAGGAACAACCTCAAAGGTGGAGCTTTCTAAATAGCTTTCAAAGTCTGAAGACAAATAATACTGAAATTCAATTGTGAAATAAAATAATATACTTACCCATGAATGGTATTCGCAGCTTGTAGTGGACGAAGGGAAAGTAAAATACCATCCCACCTAGTATGAACAAGGATGCATACAGGTACTCGATTGTTGGTTTATCTACTATAGGGCCTATCACCAGGTACAGAGAAATCACTAATACCAAATACGGAATGATAATTGGCACCTGAAAAACAATTTTGAATTAAACAGTCTTGTAATCAGTAATATGGCAGAATGCAACCAATGGAATATTGTATATTGTACCTTGTAGGGCCTGGGGTAGTTGGGCTTGGTGTGTCGCATCACTATGAGGGCTACCATAGCTCCACCATAGAAAATCCAAGCAGTGAAACTGAAGAAGTCTATCAGCGAATCTATGGTACCATATAGAACCATGGCACCAGCAATAAGTGACTGCAAAAGAAGTGATCAAATATTAATATTCAACAGGTAGATATTGATAATAAAGAAAATGGATTCTCTTTCTGTAGGTACAGGAGTATTTTGAGTTCTGCGGCCTCTATGTGGGCGATTTTCTCGGTGAAGTACCCTGATTAGAGACGATTCAGTTTAACGGTTACATACCATGTAAGAAAAATATAACTTATATCGCATTTATAGGCTTCAGCAGAACCATTTTATTTTGTATTCACTCCGGACCGGAAAGACATCTGCCTTCCAGCTGTAAGGGAAGTGGAACAGTGAATTTATAATGAAGACTTTCATGAAGGGGTGACTTCAGATCTTCACGTGGAGTTCGTGAAGCTTATTATTTTTTGATGATGACCTCATCTTCTGGAGTGAATGCCTAACTTTTCATATTTCAAATTGTTTGAACGCACATATCCTTAAAATGACAAAGATGTATATGACGGTTATCAAAGCTTAAAGCATGGACCTCTAAAGTCAAAGTTTTTGCCACGAGAAGCCTTCCTTACTGGAACTACCTGTAAGTGACCTTTTCCCCCCCTAAAAAGGTATAAATCTCTCCGGTATCAGACTGTGTGGGATGATTTCGTCTATTAACTGCAAATTCTCTCACCATTTTTCTTATATCTTTCTCTCTTGCGATGGACAATACAAATTTTGTCACTGATGAAGATTATAAATTAGTGACTTTATGTCTCTGTAACCAAATACCCACAAATGTCCTTCTAGAAGGATAAAATCTGATCAGTGGTTACCAAATTATCCACAAAAAGTGGATTCTTTCAATATAACTAAAAAAGAGTCACTCAGAATTTCGTCTATTTCGCTTCAGTAGAGAATGTTTGCCAGCCACCAGTCATATCAGAGCTGCTTGGTTCTTGAGTTGAACAGCCAAAATCATAAAATTCCTGTTCCCAAAAGAGACAGCGCTGTTTCGACCCGCCATATGTCTCATCAATGGGACTTAGCTGAATATCGAATGCATTTCTGGACTCTACACTCCTTGAAGAACAAACTTGAGTAAGAAAAATTAAATCTTCCCTTACAAAGAAGCCATCTATGGCAGAATCCATAAATATAAAAGATAAACAAGGTTCCTAAAGGCGGACCGTGACAAAACTAAGGTAAGAACAATTCAGAAGAAATTCGTTATTTATAGCACCAACTCTGCTGTTTGGGATTAGATCAAGCATGCTTTATTTTGGACTCTATTTTCAACTAGTTGTTTAGCTAGGGAAATACAGGGTACACATTTCTTTCGACAGGACCACTGATTTCCCTTCTGGACAAAAACATTTCTAAACATTTCCGATTGAGGAAGAGTTCCAACTGAGATGTACTTCAACCAAATAAAGTGCCTCTCTAATGAAGTGTTTAGGAGCATACAAGCTGAAAGTTATTTAGGTCGTTTCCAAAGAAAACTAAGAATCTTTTCGGACTGAATAATAATTTTCTGAAAGTGGTTCGTAAGAAATCACCTGTTGAAGCCTAATGTCTTCAAAATGGCCGGATTTGCTGATGACAATTATTGTCACATCTGAGTAATCGATTTGCTATCATCAGGATCTGTTTTGCCTCAGCCACTTGAACCATGAATAGATTAGTATTATCCAAAAAAAAATTTATGAATCAAGGTCATGGGAAGCTTAAAATTCAAGCTACAAATGACAAGTAATCTAATTGATGAAAATCAGATATTTGGGCCTTTCTAATCACTTATAAGGCTATCAATACAATCACATGGATATTGATATAGGTGAGATCGTTTATCAATAATCCAGACGTCAGGGCAGGGAGGTAGATTGTAAACTCAGAATATTACAATATAATATCACTATCAGGGAATCAGAATGGTACAGGTAGCAAAAATATCCTTGGGGAGGGACGATTGTTCCCACTATGAAATGGACTAGCTGTACATCTTCTGGATGATGAATATGAAGTAATCAGTAAATATGAATTAGTTATCATGTTCCACAATAAATATAAGAATACAGTGATATGATGCATGTAGTATAAGAAGATGAATCGAGAAAGTAGTATTCACCAAGAGGATCACGATAGAGGGGAATCTGGACGAGATACGTATTATTTGAAAACCAGTATCAAGAAAGAATGAAAAGATAAGCGGAGTCTGGTCACATGCACACACAGAAAGAAAGAGGGTATGAAATCAGACACGAAAAATTGACTTTAGTTTCGGATGGCCAAACCCATTATAAAACAAGCACCTTTGTTCTGGTGCCAAAGTCAAAAAGAGACCACCATTACCAAATTAAGCAAGCAACAGGTCATTGAGCTATTCTCTTCATATCATATGATTATGGAACAGGCAAGAGTTACAAGCGCAATAGATCCATGAAGCTGCAGAAGCAAAAATAGACAAGTTCCAAGAAAAAAGTAAACTATAATAGCCAAATTTAGTGTTTTTCTGCTATTGATATACTCACATGGAATATTAAACCAGGCGACGGCGTGTATCTCCTGATATGCACGTAGGACAAGATGTCCAAAAGATGTCCTTCCCGACTGGCTGCGAAGCAGAGTCGCCCCGCAGCAAACAACGTTCCATTGGCCGAGCCGAAAGTTGAAATGGTGACTGAAAGCGGCATCAACCAGGCCATGACTCCCAACACTCGATTTCCGAAAGTAACCGCCACCGCTTCGCTGGTCATCATTTCCATGGGTGACATCACAGTAAGATAGGACACGTTTATGAGGGCGTAGCAAATGGTTACAAGAGGAATTCCTATTACTATGCTACGTGGCAGGTTTCTGTAATTGGTAACAAAAAATATTGAATCTGTTAAAAAACTGTTTTACAATTTACTTTTCCGTTAAGCAGCTGCTACCCCCTACGAACTTCAACATTAAGAAGCCGAAATTAGAACAAATACCAAACCAGCACAATCGGAAATCAATTAATTGCCGAAGTATTGATTTTTCAGTTTGAAGTACATATTTCCATTCAGTTTCCATACGTCATTCACTGACAATCACACTAATCTTAAATGAACTTCAAAAGACTAACAGAGAAAAAAGTGTTCTACTTCATACTGAAACAAACTTGTCGAAGGAATACGTATTCACAAAAAAACTAGTGAATCAAGACTCTCATTGTATTCCAAAAATGTTAAAAAAATACCATGCTTCAACTGACCCGGAACATTCACAGCTTCCGTTAAACCAATAAACCAATTGCTAAAATGAACCACAAAATATACTCTGTTTTCGTTTTATAGTTGGCAGATTGAGACCTTAGTTAGGAACACTTTTTTCCCGGATGACAAAAATTTGTTATTTTCTTTTTTGAATTGTTGCCCACCTTTTTAATGAATTTTTTGCTGCCATGAGTGGCAGGCATTTTCAGGACTACAAAGATACGTTTTTCCCCTCTCTGATATTTACTTTCGACTGTTTTTCAGCCAATCATGAAAAATATCCGTGGAACCTGATCCTGAGAACTATAATTCACAATAGACTTCGAAGTTTTGGAGTTGAGATACTTGTCTTATTGCCCTATCAGTACCGTTCTGGATAACAATACAAGATAAAGCACTCAATTCATTCATAACATTACAACTGTATGTCACGGAAGAGTTGATTTAATCATGTTACTGTGACAATACGTGAAGACATTCATACTCTTATTTTATTAAAGCCTAGCCATAGGAATCTTCTTTGAATTGAGAGGGATATACTTTAATGGGATATTTGTTTGTGGAAAGGAAGGTTTTTGGCTTTCTATAGGCAGAAAGCAATCAAGTTCAAAATATTTTTTTACCATTATGTGTAGATCATGCATAAAAGTTACCTTCAGATAGAAACTGACAAAAAAGCTGTCCCGAAACAACTGTTCACAGTGTTTCGGGACACTATTTCCTTTTCAGTTGGTACTCCAAACATTCTTTATGGAATGAGTCAGATATTATTCGTACAAATGTAGCACACACACATTTCGCCCACACTATCATATTAAGTGGTGGACTTCGAAGTTTCGGAATAAGACATGACGATACTATGTGAAGACGTGTGTTTGAAGGTGGTTGACAATGTTTTGTGGTGTATTAGACAATGGAAGTCCGAACTGATGAAATACTATTTATACGCTCATTTGATTTTTTCCCAGCTATAGGAATTTTGTTTGAATTGAAAAGGATATATTTTTAGAATAGATTACTTTTTGATGATGATGATGTACACTGTACAATAAAACAACATATGATTCAGAAATCATCAATACTGATCTCACTATTCATTTCATACACTCTGTATGACATTGATCTCAATGCTTATCGTGATATTGTACACTCTGTATAATATCAACTTATGATTCAGAAATCATCAATACTGATCTTAGTTTTCATTTCGTACACTCTGTATGACATTGATCTCAATGGTGATATTGTACACACTGTACAATAAAAGAAGAGGAAATGTTTTTGGTTTTCTTGGTTTCTCCCCAAAAACTAATATCACCAAAAAATATACCCCTTTAAATCAAAATTGTATTGAATAATTCAGGACTGATTATTCCATATAAAAGTGATTCAATTAGCAATTTTTGAAAGGTTTTTTCCAGACTTTTGCAACAATAAAACAAACTGGAACCTGGCTGAGTTGAGTCAATCTCAATCTCATATGAGGATGTTCCAGTCCAATTTTCTTGATAAGTGGCAAAATGTTTAGTTTATATTTTTATAAATTTGTATTAACCATTAATATAATTTATCACCATCATGATTTAAAACTCCACGAGTGACTTCAGGTCACAAATTTCTACCAGGAAAAACGAATTTGTCTACATACGAGGATGGTCTGCACAAAGTTTCCGACCTACCAGAGATACAAGACATTTTTCGGATTTTTTTATTTTTCAACATAGTCTCCTATGCGATGCTGCCATCTCTGTAATCCATCCAGATAGTACTCGGCGTTTTCCCTGTAAAAAAATTGTTCGCGAAGGTTATTGCCTCTTCATTTCTGTTTAAAACATCTGTTTAAAATCTGTTTTTCTGTTAACCAGCTGTCGCACTCCTACGAACGACGACACTCAGAAGTCGAAACTTGTGCGAGCTAAGGACTAACGAGGTCTTATCTTTTAACGTGTGATTCCTAACACAGGTTAGACGATAGCAAGTGAAAATCGATCGTTTGAATGAGGAAACAAAAAGAAATCGCTTGGAGCTAGATCTGGTTGGTGAGGCAGATGGTCAAGCAGTTTAAACCGTAATTCGTGACTTTCGCCATGATTCGACGGTGCGTTATCTTGGTGAAACAGGATTTTCTTTTTCTGCAAATGTGCCTGTTTTTTCGCAAGTTCTGCCGTCACTTCAGCTGGTCAAGTGATGATGCGTAGTAAACTTCTATATGTTTTTTTAAAGATAATTGATTAGAATTACCCCATGACTATCCCAAAAAAGAGTTGCCATCACTTTTAAAGCCGAAAAACAGTTTTTTGGAGCCGTTTCCTCTTATGCAATGCCGTGTTTGGACTACTTTGATTTTAGGCATATAACGGTATATCCAAGTTTCATCTACAGTAATTAATCGCCGTCAAAACTGACATTTAGAACGCCTAAACTGCGCCAACAGAGTGTTGAAACCAACTCATCTTTGATTTGCATATGCGTATTGTCTTTCAAAAACGAATATTTAATAACGGCTTCATACACAATTTTATCCATTTTCATAAAAAGACTCACATCAACTCAATCAAACGTCTGTTATATAACTGCGCGACCAAAATGCCTGAAACTATGGTGAGTAACTGTCAACAGATGAACACCACAATCTACTAGCTTTTATTTTCGAGTATTGTTCTTGTTGAGGCCGGAAACTTTTCAGACAACCCTTGTACAGTGGAAAACAATTTAAACGAAAACAATTACCTTGATGGGTTTTTTATTTCTTCTGTAACGTAATTTAAGTTGTTCCAGCCGTCGTAGGCCCATAGTCCAGTATAGAATGCTGTTGCTATATTCCCCAGAGAATACTGCGTATTCTTGAATGGTTCCATCAAATGTTGAGTATTTCCTGTAATATGATACATTATTTTTTTCATTTTACGAGGCACTGAAAATGCAAGACACATGAAAGTTACTTCTTTGTATGATCTACACATACATGTATAGATTTACTTCCTTCCTTTCTTTGGAAGATTCCCTCATCCTTCTTTTTTATATCAAGATGGAGAGTAGAAAGCCAAAAACTTTCTTTCCCAAAAATTAATCACTCCTAAAAAATATAACCCCTTCAATACATTCAATATATCTTTCGATGATTGTTTAGATCGCATTTTGGAAAGTAATTGTACCAATGACTGATATTTTCAACTGTATTTTCACGTTCAGGAATGGATACTTTCAGCTTCTGCTTTTGGATATTTTATTAATGGAATATTAGGTATATATTGGACTTTCCGTACATCATACAGATATATTCAATTTTAGGTAGTTTTTGGGACACTAAATTGGGAGCAAACATGTGTTGATTTGCAGTGTATTACTCTGGACTTTCATAACTCCACTTTTAGCTAGTATCACTTCGTTTGTGATATGTAAAATGGTTTTAGGATTTGCTGAAGGACTAGGTGAATGAATTATCAGGTTTTGAAATATATTGTAGGATAATGTAGACCAAACACTCTTCACATACTTGCTTCAAATTGCATGTAACATATTAAATACTGTTAGTTCTCTTGATGATTGGAAATCTGGACAGAGTACCGTGGAAAGCAAGTTGATTCAAAAACAAGTTTTGGCTTCATTCGTTAGCAATTCAACAGTATTGAAACATCAAAATTCCGGGTTTTCCTGCAGCTGAAAAAGCAAATGCGCCACTTGAATCAGTGAAGTCGCCCCGGAGCGCCAATTAATTTTTATTGTTGTTTTCATTTTATTTTAATTGTATACATTCATCAGACACAATTTTTTTTTGTGAACTTGGACTAATCCGATCTATTTCTTGTTAATAGGATATGGATGCAATAAATTTTAAATTCGTAAATTTTCACAATAAACCTGAAATTAACTGATAAAGTTTTGCGCTGAAACTGAAACGGAATATCAACAATTGCCCGACTATTGTGAAAACAGATGTCTTGCGCTTATACCTACCTTGAAAGGGGTTTTGAAAATATATCAGTCATTGAAAAAATACTTTTTGAGTATCAAAAATGTCCTGTTTTTGAATTTTGTTTTGAAGGTACCACATCAGAATTGTGGCTTCATTTTTCACATGCTCAATCAGCAAATTTTCATCAAGATGTATTGAAACTTGAAGCTCAGACTGTATCGGAAATTGATGGTGCAATAGAAATCAATCAACTAAAAGACAATTTGACTCAGTCACAGACCAATCAGTTTTTTCCATTTACGGTATATCATTTAATGGTTAAATTGAAAGATAATGGTACTGACATAGGTACATGAAGAGTTTGTGGAAAGGACAGCCACATAACTTTATGGAACAAGTCATGAATATTTAAAGCAGTGGACTTGCTTTCTTACCAAAAAAATGGAGATATTTTATTGGACAGATTTAAAAAAGGTCTCTGCATGAAAAGAAGTTTACAAATCTCTTGATGTATTAATTGAAAAGGAGTATATATACTTTAATGAAGATACGTGTACTTAACGAATTTTCATCAATTTGTAACTACATTACATCGCAGAAAGTAACTGATTGGAATAATCTAAATGCTTTCACGAAAACTCGTTGGGTGGAAGCCAACAATTTTAAGCCTGACAAGTTATCTATTTTATTGAATATATTTTATGTTTGCCTGCTACAAATGCTTCAGTAGAATTTTCTATGATAACAAATGGTGGACATCTGAGAAAACCCAATTACAAATTTTCTGTTCTGATGGCAATAATGATAATTGGGGTGGATATTAAAAAAACGTGGCGAGAGTTTCCTTACTCAAAATCAACAGGTATATTACAGCAAATTTTTACCACTGATAAATGTTTTGGGTATATATTTTTTTTAATTTGCGACTTTTGAGCTAACTGACTTTTTCTGAATAAATAACTAAAAAAGTGTTCATTTCGTTGACTACCTGTTAATTTATGTAAATAAACCAAAGCCCCTTATTGACTCAAAAAATGAATTGTTAGGTTAGGCATGCTGCGTGCTGTGATCTTTGAATTTATCGATATTAATACTACCAAGCTTCATTCCCTTCTTTAGTCAACGGCTCGATATTTTTATATTTAATGACTCAGGTCGATGGTGATGCTACCTAAACTACTTTTGGATAGTTTGTGCCATCTGAGCAGAATATAATGCCAAGAGAACTAATAATCTTATGAAAATTTATTTTAAAATGAGCATTTGTAAGGGGTGTGATCACTCCATTTGCTTTCCTCATATCAAGCAAGCATAGGTCGAATTCTAAATATACTGCTCATGAATCTTTCCATTGAGTTACATTTACCAGTGTCTGGAATCAGAATTGATACTGATATATGTGTGATTGATGCATTATAATTTCAACCTTTCTCAAACTTTTGATTTAGAAATGCCAATCTCTTGCACTGATGAGCAATAAACTTCATTCAATTCTCCTCTACAAAAAAGTCACCAATTATGGAATATTGAATTATGTTGCACTGATTGAAGCCATCATACTATCTAGAAGTTCCTTACAATATACTTCTTGATAAATACTTACCGTACAAAATTGCTGCACCCAGGATAAGACAGCGCAAAGTGAATATAGATGCCTAACTGGTGAAAAAACTAGATTACATTTGTGTGCAATTTACTGAATTGTGATTGTCACAATGGAAACACAACTACATATATTGCTTCGTCAACTCCAATTTTTTGAAAATTTTAGAAATTACAGTAAATGTTTGAGGAATGCTTTCTGAACATTCAAACCCAAAATCCCCAAAATCGTTTAGCTTCGTCGTTTTTACAACTTGTTCCCACCCACTTTTGAGAAATTCGTGAAAATGAGCATATTGTACTCTTAAGAATTCAGGTCCTGTTTTGCTTTCTCAATTCACTGTGAAATTTTATCACACTGTCATTATATCCCTCATTTGCCCTCAAAGCCAAATATCAGTGTCTTTCAAATAGTTTTGTATGGAGCCATTCATATTTCACCGCAGGGCAAACAGAAACTAAATGTCTAATAAACTTAAGAAATTTTGTTATTTTCAAGTTTTGAGTTTGACTCAGATCCATCAGTGATAGTCGAAATGAAAAAATATATGTCTGTCAAATCTATTGATGCTAAAAACAATTTTTTGATACCTGATATTTTACAGTTCACACATCTTCTAGCCTAAAATGAGGAGCCGTTATAAAATTGTTCAGTTTGAGATTCAAAATCAATCTACAGCTATTCTTTGATTTCAACCTCAGAAAATAAACGATTAAAAATTTCCTTCATGACTCGGCCTACCAGTCCTGAAACGGCACACCTGTGGCGCACATGTCATCACGGTTTCTAGATACATCACAGTTTCTGGATATCGAACTGGGGAACTTTGCCGCATTTTCTTTTAAAAGTAAAATGGAACATCCATTTTGAAATTTCCCTTCAACTTTTCGAAGATTTTAGTGAATTCAGTTTTCTCACAGCCCCTTAAAACTCTCGAGGTTCATAAGTCATTAGACCCTACTGGACATATTACCTTGTAGCGTTCTAGATGTTTTGCTCTGCCAGGTCAAATTACATCTCTCAAAGTCGGTAAGGAGCTATGAGGGATCATTTCTCAATATTCTCAAGGGACTGTGAGAAAACTGCGGTCACTAAAATCTTCGAAGAGTCGGACGAAAATTGTCTACATTTGTCTACTGGCTTAATGGCGCCCATTTTCATCAGTCTGTTTGAATGTTCGTGATGAAAGTTCAATTGGTTAGGTGGGATTGTTGGCTGCTTGAGTACCTGTGTTTGGAAAATTGAGATGTCAAAAGGAATTTTATATTCCTTAACCCATTAGGTTTCTGTTCTCGAACTCCTCTAGTTGTGGTGTCTGCTCGAGAAATTAATCCTTCCCTGATTTTCGTGATATTTCCAATGTATGTGCGAGGCAAGGCTTTTGAAGTTTTTTGAAGTGGATGGCTGAGCTTTCAGACTTTTTGTCATATATTCCATGGCTTTCATTGCTTTGCACTACTCACTGAAATCTTTTTCAAACATTTACGGTACGAAGAGATGGAATAACTGCAACTTTCTGAATTTTTAAGTTGAAATGTTTCCTTCTAATTTCCTCTTTGTATGTACTAAGCATGACTCTCTTACTTGATGTGTTCCCATGATATTGAAAATTTTACTTATTTTTTTATCTTTTTCGAACTTGACTCATTTAGCGCAAGAAGTAGGTATATTGAAGCATATTTGAGTGCTACCGTGAGGTGACGGGGACGGTGAGTCATTCTTTAAAGTTACACATATTAGTCATAGAAGTACGAGTACTATTTGGATGGAAGTACCTGATCAAATTAGTATGAATAATTTCAAATCAGCTCAAATACATTTGATTTACGAACGACGGACGGGCTAACGGCAATGCTATAGAAGTACGTCGAATTTATGCAGACCGATATCTTAACAGACAGATACCATCAGTAAGAACTACTCTGAAAAACTGGATCTCTTAAATTTGTCGGTCACTTCTCCGGCATAGAACATCACGGCTCGTCCCGTCAAAATACGTGTAGAATTGGAACAATGAAAATGAATGGACAACCGCCCACTAGCCCGGCGCGGCACAGCCAATAGTGTCCGTCCGGCAAATAACGGTTCGTGTTTTTACGGACTGGCGAAATGAGCGCGTCGCCGGCCAGCGGTTGTCAGCATTAAGTTGTCCAAACGTGCCTGGGAAGTATCTGTTGACAGCACGGTATCAGGCGGTACCTATGAAAATGATCGAGGAAAAATTGAGTTACTTGTTAAGGCAATCCAGAAGGTCTGAAAATTTGCCTGGAGTCATTTAGAAATACTGATTTGCCCCCTTTTGATTAATGGGAATGGACCCACAACATTCTTTTTTGTGACTATTATCTTCTACATTCAATAATGCGGCCACTATAATGACGACCCCTTCGTCAGAACTGCAAGTGATAGACATGTTTTTGTCACCGCTCGATGTCAAATGAAATTTCTTTCAAATCAAACGAACAGCACCTTCAGTATGCTGGTTGTAGTTGGACAAGTGGGCAATGCTACTACCCGTCGCCATCAGGCAATGGACAGTGCCATGCTGTGATGTGCCGGATAAGTGGGCAACAAGCTTTATTCAGCATTTTCGATGAAAGCTATCAGGTATCACACGAGTAACACAAATAACATCTTCATATCTCAACCAGTTCAACCAAGACAATAATGAAATTATACATATAAAGCTTCCTATTGAATAACTCTTTTCATTGCTGAAATCCATTTGAAAATCCGTTTGGTTTATCTCGTTCAGACTAACAGATAGACGAGGCTGAGTTCTTTGTTTTATCATATATAGTGACATCCAAACTATTCAGAGCATAGTAATGAATCCTCAAATGTACAGTGCTCTTTGATAAAAAGCCAATAGTACACCCGAGACGGCGCTATTAACTATTTTTTGATCTTGTAAGATGTTAGATGTTCTGTGACATTTCGTAAGGAAGGTATTTCAATTCTCTATACTTTTTTTAATTTCGTTGACAGGTAGTGGAATTATTGATGTTTGAATTTGGGACTAGAAATTTCGTAACTCCGCTACCCTGTATTAGATTTTTTGAAATCAATGTTCATTGGAAAGATAAATATATTAGTAACATATTCTGTAATAGAAAAGTGTTAATTTGAAGAGCATGAAACGATACTGATTAAATTTAAACTCATCATTGAAAAAATAATGTCAACACATGTTCAAAAGGTTCTCATTGAATTTTCTGACATTAAAACAGTATATTTTCTAACTCATTTCTAATATTTTGGGGTGATGCCAACACAAATTTCAGTAATTCTAAGTAATTCTAAGTTTCCATATTACCCCAGGTTTCGAATTGATATAGCTCTAAAAGTGAAAACAAAAGAAGTCAAATCTGGTGAACGAACAGACTTTTTCAACGGACATCATCTATTAATCCACTTGCCTGGGTATATCTGATACAACCAATTCCTTACTGAAAAATTAGGAGTCGAACCATCGTGTTGGAAAACAACTGGATTGTCGAATACATCTTAATTGTTGGCCACAATTATTCTCAGGGACGCGCCGTCCATATGGGCAAGGTCGTGCGGCACACGACGGCGCCAAGGCGTTAAAGGCGCCCTTTGAGTCGGCAAAATTAAATAAATATTCAATTCAGAACTAAGGATTTTTTGAGACTTTACAAAAAATCAACATAAAAAACAAAAATTTTTCTACCAATACCGATGGTGAAATTTTATTACTCACCAATG
>WOGN01000593.1:0-23491 GCA_015342105.1 Leptinotarsa texana
GGTCTGATAGAAAGTTAACTATTACACCATTTTGGAATCTCCATTAAATGCGCCAACTTTCTGAAATACTTTTCAGCCAAGCACAGTACATTTTTTTTTTCACTGTGATAAGTCAAAGTTGACCAAAAATTTGTTTCATTTCAAAATTAATTTTATTTTTTTTCCAGTTATTTCCAATGGCAAGCTTTTGGTATTACTGTCGTGTGCGGATATTATTTAGCTATACAAAATAGTTTCTTTTTGCTGTGGATAAGTCATGTTTTCATGATGTAACATTGAAAATACTAAACCGAGTCGCCGATTTTCGAAAAAAAGAAAATTTCTGAAATCTCAAAAACGAAAACACTTTTACCTAAACTTTTTTCCTGTTATGAGCTAGTCATGACCTCAGCTATCACCAACTCAAGGTTTATCGTCAAGAACCGGGACACCCTGTATGTAATAATACAAATTCTAATGAAGGAATATATCAAAACAGAAGTTGAAGTTTTATCTACCACTCTCCGAACATAAATATTACCATGTTTAAAATTATGGATCTACTGTTTTCTGCTTGATGTCACAATTTGGGTAAAACACTACAGTTCTTCTCGGTTAACAGTTTTCTCTATTCAAGAAACACTACTACGAGATTTCAACTAAACAGTTTTACAAAAACGCAACACGTGTTTCGCTATACAATACCTTCTTCAGGCAGTAAATACAAGCCTGAAAAAGCTATTGTATAGTGAAACACGTGTTGCGTTTTCGTAAAACAGTTTGGCGTAAATCCCATGATGAAGTGTTTCTTGAATACGTTATGGATTTTCATCAAGTGTCGGCCGATTCCATCACAAATTTTCCCTACCACTTTTCAGAGATTTATCAACTATTTTCTTTATAGATAAGTATAGCGTATTTCATTCTCAGATAAATCACATAATTTGTATTTCTTTTTAAGGACTTGAAATTTGTTAATGACTTAGATCAAGCCTAAAAATTTTCAGTTTGTGACATGTTCATCCTCAGCTGGATCATCCCTAATGATATTATGAACATCTCTGAGGTGGTTTTTCAGGTATTCCCCTGAAAATGTCTCCGAACAAACCTCGCACTTCTCAGACATGTGATACCTCTCGTGAACTTTGAGGGCATAATTTGTAGCGAACCCCTTAGAACATGTTTTGCATACAAACCCTTTAGATTCTACAACACCGTGCTTACGTTTCAAGTGAAGCCTTAAAGAAGCATTGTGACGAAAGCCTTCTTCGCAGAAGAAACAAACATAAGGCTTTTCATTGGTGTGCTGTCGCTTGTGGGTTTTCAAGGCATAAGTTGATGAGAAGCCAGTCTTACAAAATTCACAAACGTGAGGCTTCAATTTCTCATGTATCTTTCGCACGTGTGTCATTAAATTCCCGTAGGTGAAGAATCCTTTCCCGCATGTCTCACACTTGAAGTTTCGCAAACCTATGTGCGCCTTCTTCTTGTGGAGCCGGAGTTTGTCTTTGAATCGGAAGCCCTGGCCACATTCTTTACACTCATACTGTTTTGGTGAGCTTTTATGCTGATTGAAAATGTGTCCCCGCAGGCTCTCGAAGTTTTTGCAAGTTACCCCACAAATCTGGCATACCGAAGGACCCGCGGAGTGCAGTCTTATGTGTTTTTTTATGTTGTTGGATTTTATCAGGCGGCTACAAATGTGGCACTTGGTTTTCTTGTACTTGGCTTTGGGAAAAATACTCGAGGATTCATCAAGACTATTTTCTTGCATTCCACCAATAGAACAAGAATCATTTGCAGTGTCGATGAGTTCTTCTTGTTCTATCTTGATTTCTTCATCAGCTATATTGACGAATTCAATGGGGGTCTGCTGTTCCTGGGTGTCGTTGGTCGAGTTCAAGTTTGTCTCCTGGGTCTCCCCAAAAGATTTCTGCACAACAGTATTTGGTATAATCACCTGATCTTTGATAGTGATAACAGATTCTATTGCACATATACCTGTTGCTTTTTCCTGGAATGATATCTGTTTAGCTTGGATCCTCTCCTGGAGTATTTTATGAGCTTTGAGAATCCGTTTTTTGACTAACAAAGCGGTTTTAACCTCTTGAGCACATTTAGAACAGGAATACCTTGGGAGACCATCATTTTCTTGCACCTTGAAAAATGATTGGAAAATGTTGATAATTGAATTGAAACAATGTTTTTACCTTGATTGAGGTTAATACCTCCAACATTTTCGGAAAATCCCCTCTGTATATATTCACTCTAGTTGGCGTGCGTTTTAAACACAATCTACATTGATATACATTTATGGAAGAAGTCATAGTTATTTAATTAAATTGCTTTATTATTGTTATAATTATACTTATTACTTCTTCACTAGAGCTCCTTCACTGGCTAAATGCGCCGCACGGAAGCAATAGCCAAGAGAACCTAGAGAGAGAGAGAGAGAGAGCTCCTTCATTTTACGTCAATCACAGATTACAGAAATTTTAATGTTTTGTGCCGCCAATCTGACAGTTCTGTTAATACGCTACGTTAGTGTGACGTCATATGTTAGGGAAGGTTATGGTCCTGTATCTAAACAAAGATTTATTAACATTGTTTAGCTATTGAAGTCATACGTATTTTGGAATATTTGAGACTTTGTTACCATTAAAACTATCAAAAAAGTAAGTAATATTTATAAATAATCCACAAACTTTCATTATATTTTAATATATTTTCACATAATCCTTTGTTTTTCACTTTCATATAGGTTATGTCACATGGTCCATTGGCAAAACTTACGTAGGATTTTCAGAAGTTTCTTCCATGTCCAACACTTTCCTTTTTCTTGTTCTCTTTTCTGGAGAAGAAAACTTAAATTGTTTTTCAGTATTGTGTGTACTTTGTTTCCATCAACAAAGTGGCAACTGCACAAAAATGCACCAGGGCCTGGTTGTATAGTTCGTCTATGGTAAATTTTAGATTGTTAGCCAACTTAAAAAAATAATAAATAATCATCTCAAGCCTAACTACTAACAAGGTTAGTAGTTAGGTTTCTAGTTTTTGAATCCTTGGGAAAGCTAAAAAATGTACATGTTTCTCGAACATTATAAACTTGCAGTCGGGTGTCCAACACTGAACCATTGTCTGTTAAAAAATATTTAATATCAATTATTATTGATTTCGTTGCACAATACATTCAAAATATAAACAAATTAAAATCAGAAAAGTTTAGATTTGAAATACTCTTGGTTTAGATCTATCATTGAGATAAAATTTGAGGTTATCAAGAATGATTATTAATCAATTATTTGAAATGGTGTGGTTCAGTTTAGTCAAAATTTGTACAAAATGATTGTGTACTCTATATTACAGATTGATACATAAATTAAAATGCTTATTTCTCTGAATTTTCTCTTAAAAAACACTAAAATCTCCATAAGACTAACAAACTCATATGACAGAATACTTTGTTTAGATAAAGGACCATAACTTTTCCTAACATGTGACGTCAACACTAACTTATCCATAATAAATGGAAAAAAGTTACCGAATAGTGAAAACACCTTGAAACTTATTAAAAATATTACCAAAAAGCACTACTATAATACAATACTGCCTGTTTTATACACAAATAACAAATATTATCAAGAAACACTTAAAACGATTTACCGAAATATTTTTCAGTCCCCGTCCGTTACGGCATCCAGTCCAAATAATTAAATAAAAAACAAACGCAATCGTACACTAACGTAGACCAACTGGAGGCTAGCCTCCTCTAACGACCTAATTTCTGCAACTGAAATTACAGATCGCGACGTATATCGTTGATTGGATCGGTTTCGTGGAGCCTGTGTATTTTAAAGCGGTCGGAGGCTCAACTCCCTTGCAACGTATGGCATTTATCATTTCGGGTTGATGGTTTATTCGTTCGTGGGCGGTGCGTTTGAGTTTTCTTGATGCAGGACATAGTGTGGTACGTACTACATAGTGAGTGATAGTGTTTTTTCGGGTATATTATGTATTTATATTAAAAAGTTAATAGTAAAGTAATGATAACTAAGCATTTTTAGAAAAAAATAATCATAATTATTTGTCAGAATCTTTTAATTTATTGGGATGAATAGCCTCAAATTTTATGGGGAGGCTAAGCCTCCCTTGCCTCCTTTGTAGAGCCGCCGATGTGTGTATGTAGTTGGTAGAGATAAATATTTCTAGATTTCATTTCCAAATATTTATTTCCTACTATGTAAGCATACCCTGAAGCTTCTGGATGCTATTATTATTATTATTATTATCCAGGAAAGAGCCATCTGCCTGGCTGGAGACACGAATATCACTTGCAACTTTGATAGTCTGGAACATCGAAGAAAGGTTGAGGTTTTGTGTCTCTTCTATAGATACTTTTTTGATAATATTCAATAAAGCAGCTATAGCTTTAACGAGTTTCACTTTGAAAAATTTCAATTCAAGATCTGGTTTTTATTCATTTTAAAACACTGTAACTTATCTATCAGTTGAATTCTACTACTTATAGAACATTAATCCAAATCGTGAATTTGAAATAGAAAATAGAAAACGTTATGATTATTATAACGTTTAATACAAATTTGCAACATTTTGTAAAAAAGAGAAATCATTCAAAATTACAACTGAAATAATAGCTTGAAATACGATTGAATGAATATAATAATACATACATTTGTTTTTCCAGAAACTTTTAAACGACTTTACACAAAAAAGTAATGAAAGATGATTTCCTTTACTATAATCAGAATTGCAAATGTTCACTTGGTGTCATCCTCATTTTGATTTTTCTTAATGATATTATGAACTTCCTTAAGGTGGTTTTTCAGGTATTCCCCAGAAAACGTCTCTGAACAAATTTCGCACTTTTCAGACATGTGAAGCCTCTCGTGAACATTGAGAGCGTAATTGGTAGCGAACCCCTTAGAACATGTTTTGCATACGAAGGCTTTAGATTCCTCGACGCCATGCTTGGATTTCAAGTGAGAGCGTAAAGAGACTCTTTGACGAAATCCTTCTTCGCAGAAGTCACAAACATAAGGCTTTTCATTGGTGTGCTGTCGCTTGTGGGTTTTCAAGGCATACGTCGATGAGAAGCCGGTCCCACAAAATTCACAAACATGGGGCCTCAACTTCTCGTGCGTCATTCTCACGTGCGTCATCAAATTTCCGTTGGTGAAGAAGCCCTTCCCACAGGTTTCACATTTGAAGTTTCTCAAACCCATGTGGGCCTTCTTCTTATGGAGCAAGAACTTATATTTGATCCGGAACCCTTGGCCGCATTCTTCGCAAACATACTGTTCAGCCGAGCTTTTGTGTTGATAGAAAATGTGCCCTCGCAGGCTCTCAATGTTCTTGCAAGTAGCCCCGCACATCTGGCATACCGATGGGCCTGCAGTGTGCAGCATTATGTGTTTTTTTATGTTGTCGGATCTTATCATACGGCTACAAATGTGACATTTGGTTTTCTTGTGTTTCGCATTGTGCAAATTATAGGAGGGTTTGTCAAGAAACGACAAGTTACATATTTCACATGCGAGACTTTTCTCTTGCATTCTGGCAAAGATTTGTTGAATAGGAGAAGGATCATTTGTGCTGTCAATGAGTTCTTCTTGTTCTATCTTAATTTCTTCGTCGGCTATATTAACGAATTCTATCGGGAGCTGTTCCTGCTTGTCATCAGACAAATTGGAGTTTTTCTCCCGGGTCTCCTCCAAAGATTTTTGAACCACTGTTGTTGGTATTCTTTCCTGATCTCTGATATTGATAACCGACTCTACTGCGCCGATTTCTGCTGCTTTCTTCAGAAATAATTTCTGTTTATTTTTGAGAGTCTCCATGAGCGTTTTATGAGCTTTGACAATCCGTTTTTTCACTAACAGAGCTGTTTTAACTTCTTGAGCACATTTAGAACAAGAATACCTTGGTAGACCATCGTTTTCTCGTACCTTAATTGAAAAAAAAACAGTTTAAAAAAAAACCATAAAGTGCATGTAAACCATTTTTTACCTTGATTGAGGTTAATACTTCCAACATTTTGGGAAAATCTCCTCCGTATATATTCACTCTAGTTGGGGTGCGTTTCAAGCACAATCTACATTGATATAAATTTACGGAAGTCATTTTTATTTATTTTATTTTCTTTATATTATTTACTACTGTCGCCGATCTGACAGTTTTGAGTTATGTTATGACACCTGTTACAAGGTTGCCAGTTCAATTTTTATGAAAGGGTAGAATGGGACAAAGAGAAAACGATAGAGCGAGCAATGATTGCCCAGCTTAGGCTTCAAGTTAGCTTAATTCGTAAATTTTATATGCATTAATCCAAAATCAGCCTCAAGCCCACAAAGATAAGCTAAGCTTTCATCAAACCAACCTAGCTTTCTGTTTGCATTGTGGCCTATATACCACTATAACTTACAATTGTACCTACAAGTAACATATTTGTATCCTAAAATATTCAACCTTCCGTCCTTGTATTGATTTTAATATTGTACTGCCTAACAAAAAATCTTATTTTACTTTTCACGTTTAGACCATACACCAATTTTGACGAGTAATCATTGATTACTCGTAATTGACTGACATAAAACACTTCACTTCGTTTATTGTGATAACTGAGTATGGTTTACTTGAAACTTGAAGACTTTCAGTAATGTTCAGGCATTGCTACATGTATTTTAGGTTTTGGAATGCTTGAGTTGAATAATTGCGGTGCATACCATTTAAGCTGAACTCAATTTTTCAGTCGAATTCAGTGAAGCATGTCATTGCATGATATTCGGAGAATACGGACAAAAATCTTTGTTCCGAATTCGGGAAAGATTGATGGGCTAATATCTTCATCCATACTACTATCTTCCATAAAAACTGTAAATTCATAGTTTTATTCCCGAATGATAACTGTTTTATCTTCCTTTTTTACTTGTGAAGAAAAATGACGTTACATGAAAGTGTATATTTTATCGCGTATTTTGTTGGTGACACACGTGTACTTTTAAATTATCTCAATTGTATATGTCACCCATTTGTAGTCATAATTGTTTTTTTGTAGTGAATTAGCTTTAAAAGGTTTTAAAAGCGATAAGACGAAGACCCATCCCATAGATGGCGTTTTCCGTTGGTAAAACTGACGACATTCAGTATTTCTCTGTCCTTTATTTCTCAGTACATTGAATAAGGATACAATTACACTGAATTGCATCAGTTTCACCAATGGAAAGGCACTAGAAAAAATATTTCATTATTGAAATAAAATTACGGATACGTAAATTTAGTTACTACCAAACATTCAAAATTTCTGGAATTGATAATTCCTAAAATGATCGGCACCTATTACTTTGTTATTGTAGGCCACAATGATAAACCACTTTTCGAAATGGAATTCACCAATAGTAAAGATCCTAAGGTATTGCACATATTTATCGGGTTACTTCTAACCAATGTTATTCATTACTGAAAATGTCTTGGGAAACTCAAAATTAGGTTAACAAGCTATTCTCTTCAGAAAGAAGATCATCGCCACTTGAATCAGTTCATCGCTCATTCAGCTCTGGACCTCATCGACGAACATAAATGGAAAACCCACAACATGAACCTGAAGTCTGTCGACAAATTCAACCAGTGGTTCGTATCAGCTTTCGTTACGGCAAGTTTGATCAGATTCGTCATTGTTCACGACAACCGAAACGATGATGGAATTAAAAACTTTTTCTCGGAGATGTACGAGGCTTATATAAAGCATTCCATGAATCCCTTTTATGAAGAAGATACACCTATCAAATCCATTGCTTTCGAGAAGAAGGCACAACTGTATGGGAAAAAGTACCTGTCGAGTTAGTGATTTTTTTAGTATGTTTTTACTACTGGCATCATTATGTTTCCTGAAGATCGTCCTGCTTATTTATTCCAAGATGTCGCCCTCATTTGAATATAATAATAGATTTAAAAACAGTGTAGTTCACGAAATATTATCTAAATCAACACGGAAACACTACGAGAACTGGTGTGAATTTCGTACTATTAGTGGGGTCCTTTATCCGTGAGAACATATTGGAAATTGGAGTGAAATATATTTGACTAGGAATAGCCATGTTTCAGAGGCATTTTTAGATTCTTGTACTATCAATACAAATTCTATGAAATAATATTGTAAATAGAGGTGAATAATCATTAATCTACTCATTAAAATATATTTGACCAGCCACGTAGAAGCATTTTTAAACTTCAGTAAATATAAGTCAACAAAACTGGTTTTTAACTTTACCCTATCAATACGATAAGAATTAAAACTGGAACCTCTGGCGTAGTATGAATCTAAAAATAAGCATTTTTCCATATCATGCTAGAATCATTGTCTAAGAATGCATCCTTAGGCAATGCTAGAATCTGGTAAAATCTAAAATTTCTCATCAGAAATATTCAAACCTCTGTATATAGACTATATACAACGTTCAAACTCTGAAAGTAAGAACAATAATGTTCAAGTTAGTTCGGCTTTTGTTCAAGAGATGGCAGAACCAATGAACATTTGAAATTGTCAAGAATCAGGAAAACTAGCTACTGTTTTGACTTCAGTGAATGAATCTTTAGGTTTATTTTGGTTCATAATTCTGTACAGTTCGATCATGAGCAGTTATTAAAATGTGTTTTGGTTCAATTAGAATCGTTCTAGAATCGCTTTCAAAGTGTTTTGGTTTTCTCCGAACCGATTCGGAACTATTCCAGAACGGTAATTATAGGTTTGTTTTGGTTCTGTATTTCGAACTGTTATTAAACCGTCCCGAATCAACCTCGAATCAATGCGCAGAACATTACAGTCACAGAACAGTTCTGAAACGGTCCCAACAAGTAAAAAACCAAAACATATAAAAAAATCTTTCTGGCAAGTGTACGAACAAAGATTGGAGGTTAGGTACCTCTACTCTGGTATAACGATCATTGGACTTTTGAGTTAAGTTTAAAGACAAGAGTGAAAAAGTCAAGCAAATATATAATTAAAGTGTGATGATGTTTTTGAAAAAAATAGAGTAACAGGAATTAACTAAGACGTTATCTCTGGAATAGTTCCGAATCGGTTCGGAGAAAACCAAAATACTTTGTGAACGATACTAGAACGGTTCTTATCGAACCAAAACACATTTTAATAACTGCGCATGATCGAAGTGTACAGAATTGAAAACCAAAACAAACCTTATTAGTTCCTACATTTGAGTAGGGACCATTTAGAACTACGAGTTTGCTCTTGCGCACTAATAAAATTTTTCATTTGCGTTGTGGATTTTGATAGTAACGTTTTCTTAATCTCATTTTGATTCGTATTTTAGTTGATATTTCATTTGGTATTTCATCTACAATACTGTCTCCGTTAAAACAAAGAAACTCGGATAGTTCATTGCGACCTGTAAATAAGGCAAAATTATATATCAACATTATTTTTATACCATAACAGATAGACGTGAAATATATGTAGTAATAATAATAACCATTACTATTATCACATCTTTTACAATTCCAAAAATGTATTCTTGGCATGTTTTTGTCAAACTCATTAGAATAAAATTACAAAGAAAGGACAGTATATTTTCAATTTAACTTTGGATAACCGGAGATAACGTCTTAGTTTATTCCTGTTACTCTCATTTTTTCAAAAACATTACACTTCAATTATATATTTGCTTAAATTTTTCACTCTTGTCTTTAAACTTAACTTAAAAGTCCAATGATCGTCATACCAGAGTAGAGGTACCTAACCTCCAATCTTTGTTTATACAGTTGTCAGAATAATTTTTTTATATGTTTTGGTTCTTTACTTGTTGGGACCGTTCCAGAACTGTTCTGTGACTGTACTGTTCTGCGTATTGATTCGGCGTCGATACGGGTTGGTTCAATAACAGTTCGAAATACAGAACCAAAACAAACCTATTAAAATATTTTGTTTTGTCAATAATATCATTACGTCACTTTTCGTCTCCATTCAGTGTTCCCTTTTTCTCCAAAAATAATTTTTATCAGATCATTTGACAGCTTTTACGGTTGATGGGTAGAATTCATATGATGAAAAAAACAAAACGCGTATATTTTTAAAAAAAATCCGTAATATCATCTGATGGTCAAGGATTTTCCCTTACCTCACGTACTCCCTTTTCAAAAAGTTGGTTCTATTTCATCATGTTATATCTTATATCATGACGTGGTGAAAACATGAAACATATTTAAAATATTATCACAGCATACCTAACAATCAGCACGGACACTCCAAGATGCCGCCTTTGATCTCAAAAAGTATGAAGACGCCATCTTGAAAAGCGGATTACTCAGGGCCAGACTTGCGACATGGTGTCTATAACAGAGGCGTACTGGAAATTTTATCTTGTCATATTTCATGAAATTGAACTCGTTTTCAAATGACTTCATCTAATAAAATAAGGTTCGTCATTTGATTGTTGCTATTTCATTCACCATAATGAATAATATATAGATACGATACTATTTGTAATTCTTTCAAATAATATAAGAAGTGATACGGAAAACATCATCTCGTTTGTTTTGTTGCAACCCACGCAGAAATTTTCCTCTATTCATACATTAAGAGCCGCAGATGTGACTGGAACCTTTGGTGTTAAAGAAGAAACATTCGAATAGGGCCCAATTTCTTAAACTCCAAACATGTTTGTACTTGTTGCACGTTTTCACTATCCAAGTTAGCGTCTTCAGAAGTGAAATTGATAAGATGCTAATTTGGTTACTGAAACGTACATCGAGTACGAGTATGGTAAATTGAGCTCTAATCAAAAGGTTTCATCTAGGGGCGATTATAGTCTGGTATGATCCTCAACTAAAGATTATCTTATTTTTGTCAGCAGCAGCACTTCTATCAATAATAACAGCTTTGTTCTATAATACTTCACAGTGTGGAACAGGATAGAAATTGAAAAAAAAGTCAATCATAAAAATCAGAAACGCAACAAAATGTTTTTTTTATCAAATATTGTTTGAATTTGTTCTTGAACTTGTATTTGGAGTCGTTTAAATTCCAAATATGATCAAATTCAGTTTGAAATTATGTATTAACTCGCTTGAATAGAAAAATTGATCAATCAGATTAAAAGAAACCATGCTCAACAAGTGACTCACAAAGTTAGTAACTGAAACTCTCAAATAAAAATGCAGTTGTTTGTACAAAATTTATCAGTGGTACCTACACACAAACATACATACATACATGCATGCACATATGTATGTGTATCTATAGTATCTTTCACAGATAAGTAATTTGTTCACAAAAAGGAAGGGGATTTCTTCTAAAACAACTACTCCTAAAGGCTTTGTATTACATATAAATAACTTTTACTTGAACAGTTTGCATATTATTATTATTCACATATGTACCTTGAATCGGTCAAATAACATTTATAAGATTACACATCATGTATGTGAATGAGAGAAGATTCAAAATTATTTTGAAAGGTTACTACCAACGTTGAAATAAAATAGACAAAATCATTATGGGGCATTTTTAAATTTCCAAAGGTGTCCAGACTACCGTTTTCATAAGCCCTAAAATAACAATACAAAGAAAGCTTCATCATCTAAATCAGTATATGTTCTTCAATACTGAAGGCAACAATCACAATGGATTTTTAGAGTTTTATTTGTCAGGTACCCACATATACACATAATAATATTTTGTTCTAATAGGTCATGAGAACTATAATCTGTATCAATTGATGGATTGTGTGGGTCTTATTATTCTTTATTTTTAGGTCTTATTTTAGTCTTTAACCTGCTTATTCTACAGTTCACTATAGCACAAACATGACCTACTTTTTTCTGTTTATCCATTGTAATAATAATAAAACACTCACAAAATAAAGCATCACGCAATTTCTCTCTCTATTTTGGATGGCCGTTGCTTCCTATCTTCAGGCGCATATGACCAACAACACACAATTTAATACAAACATTAAACTTGACAGGTCCAATGCTTTTCAACATGGCGACATAACGACGCGAAGTATATGCGCGTACTTTTCCCGCCCAAGGGAGTGTCTCTGCTGGTTAGGTATGCTGTGTCCAGGCTGAATCTTCCATGTCACGACAATGTAACTTAGGATTAAGTTTAGTTACATTTATGTATGTTCCGTGTTCCATGGACAAGGGCCAGTGAACAGGGTGGTTGACAGGAACAGTGATGAGTCGTTAATAAAAATGGATTTTGTAAATGAACATGTTTAATCAGTAATAAACAATAAATGTATAACTACATCATTTTACAACTGTAACATTTCAAATAAAGAAACTCCTACTAAGGGACGAGTCCCTATATCCCTTATGTCCTTATTTGATCCTCTTCGTCTTGTAGCATGTTTTACCACCAAAGGAAAAATGCTCATGCTGAAAATCTGGAGTTTTTTAAGTTGATTGGAATTCAAAGTGTCAAAACGTAATTATACCAAGTTACTAGAAGGACTCAAAAGAATACTTTAACTAAAATTTCCAAGGTGCTGCAATCTGATTATTCTGAAAGCCAGTAAAAATGAAATTCATACTGAAACCAGTGAGAAAGCATTTGCTGCCGCGTCTTGTCTCCGTATGGTTTCTGAACATTAGTACCGATGTTTCTCTAATAACAGCCCGAACAAGAATTGCTCGAAACCCCTGCACAAATGTAATCCAAATGGAGATAGTTAGTATCGCACAAATGGTTTTGGGGCCCTGGTTTTTCAAATTGCGTGAAAGTAACGTGCCGAATTGAAGACAGAAATTTCTAAAAGTGTTCCACCGATGGTACACAGATAAAAAAAGGATTGGGTTGATTGCAAAATTTGCTTTTTCCAAATCATAAAAAAATATTTCAATAAATTGATGGATGTAGCCGTTACTACCTGGTAGAAAATAATAATGAGGAGAATAGAATTGAAGCTTTCTGTGTTTTTACCACTTTTATTTGTAACTAACGTTACTACAGTTTCGTCCTATAAGGACATTTTCAAACTTATACATTAAACCAGACACAAAGATTTTCAAAATGTTTATTATTGATAAAAACAACTGTGTGGCGTTTGAGATTCATGAAAACTTTGAAGGTGAATGACGAAACCAAAAGAAATAAAGTTGAGTTAAATACGGAAGAGTTGGAAGAATTTAAAATTCTTTGGATCAAACATGCACTATATAGCTCTAGAGACAAAATACAGCAATTTGAAACATTAATAAACCACTTGGAAAATATAGTAAGCTTACTTCTTTGTGTCCAGATAATATGATTCTATGGGGATGAACAAACGTAGTTTCGAGTTTAAATGAAGACACCAAACAACCCATAATTCTGTGCCCTATACATTTTTATACGACTCTCCTAATCGGACAATTTCACGAACAATTTCGTCACAGAAGCATAGAGATGGTCAGTTGGGGGAAAATAGATTTTGACTAGAAAAAGAATTATTTACTGCTTATTATTGAGACTGTTCTACACAGAAACTGAACCACAGAATAGATTGATCAGTATTCTGTGACTGAAAAATTTGGAAATTTGTGATCGGACCTACTCACGGATCGAAGATGTCCTGAGCAATTGGGGGCATGTTATAAACATTTAATTTATATGCCGAAACCTTGCGAAATGAACTTAAAATTACCTAAACAAACCAAAATCCAAACACCCATCTTTTAGTCACTTGAATATCAGTTTAAATGTTAAACTGTCATCTTGACCTCTCGCCCTCCAACAGCCTCGCCAATGATAGCCCTCATTGTAAAATGATCTATTTCCTTTGGCACTCGTCAAAAGAATGCAATTTAAAGATGTCATATGCGAAACACGATAGTCTACATGAATACATATACAGGATGTTTTCTGAGAATTCAGTTTAGGTTCATATTTTCGTTTTCAACCTCTCGCCCCACCAATGACAACCGGGTACGATTTATTTCCTCAGAGTTATTTTAAATACACTTATCGCCTGCTGAAAGAGCACATGCAGATTCTTTCTTTGAGTTTTCCCATTTTTTTTCATAAGGTTCCTTTGTGGCAATTTTTGTTCTACTCAATGTTATTGAATGATCATCAGATATAGTTTTATAATATGTTCCATTATCACCGATTCTACTATCTCTCTTCTCTTTATATATTCACGTTATTAATTTTTTCTCATATCTAGGGATCCTGAGGTTTCACCTATATCTATATAATTTTTTTCACCAATACCCTTATAGGTATATTAGGTATAACTATTAGGTATATTAATAATAATGCAGCAGATAGTGGGTTCGAACCCAACATCGACAAGATATTTGTTCTCGGCAGATTTTTTGGAGTTGAAGTTGAGTTAATTCTGCTATATTATATGGCAGATGGGACTGCGTATATATATGGCCGTAACTCTCTAGGTGGTTTGAAGAGTTCTTCTCGTAGCCTCCCGGAACACGAAGGTAGGTTATGCCGCTGTGTAACCTAACAATGGATGTTGTTGATTTCGAATATATTTATATAAATAGTATTTTTTTTATTGAATATGAATAAAGAATACATATTTTTTGATTAGTATTGAGTAGTTAACTCCTTGTCAATCCATCAGGAGGTATTAGAGCGTTATTTATTCATTGTTGGATTGGCAAGTAAACTCTTCCAATATTTTGTTTTGTAATAACCTTGAGTTGACCATGTTCTATGACGCTAATGCTACAGTAAGTTCGTATCGCAGTTCATTCAAGTTAACTTATTTTCCCTTCATTATAAAGAGCGAATGATAACACCAATGAACTGATTTTCATATTTGTTGTTTCCTGAACAATTCTATTCAGTTGCATTTATACGCATGTATTCTTCAAATAAATAAGTGATAGGAGTATATTTATATTTCTTCAAATCATTTTTCAAAACAATACTACCATATTGCCAGGCCAGTGAATATTAACAAATTATATATCAGAAAAATAAGCCCCATAATGTATTTTTCCATTCCTACAAGTATCTCGATTTAGACATTTTAAGTACAGATGCTGATTCCACTGGTATAACTACTGGTGAACAAAATATGGCCAAACTTTGACATGATAAATGAGAAATGAAACTTTCTATTTTTTTACCACTTGTATTTGTAATTAGCGTTACTACAGCTTCGTTCTATAAGGACACTCAAATATTCGTATAAGGACATTTTCAAACGAATACTCAAATATTCGTTT
Source organism: Leptinotarsa texana (assembly GCA_015342105.1). Lineage (NCBI taxonomy): Eukaryota > Metazoa > Arthropoda > Insecta > Coleoptera > Chrysomelidae > Leptinotarsa > Leptinotarsa texana. The sequence goes on from WOGN01000593.1 coordinate 15,193, forward strand.
GAAAGTGTCCTTCTAGGACGAAAATGCAGTAACGTTAATTACAAATACAAGGGGTGAAAAAACAGAAAGTTTTATTTCTCATTTTTCATGATGATCTCCTACCACGTAATAACGCTACATCCATCAATTTATTTAAACTTTGTCATTTGTTATTGTCACAAATACCTATAATTTCAGGAATGATAGTTCACAGCCAATCAAAAATAGAAGAAAACAATTGGTTATTTTATTTTTCATTTCAAAACAAATTTGTTTGTTTATTACTTCATCTAATCAGATGCAAAATCGGTAGTGGTAATATGAGTGAATTGAAGTTATTCGATGACCACATTATATTTAATCGTATGGGCAAGAAGTAAGAATGGCAGTTACAGTTTTAACCCCAAAATCAAGCAACAAGGACTTCAAATAAACTAATATTCAAATGCTAATTCAAACGAATAGAAGTAATCTGAAATCCACTTTTCTGTTCACAGAAAATAACCCGTTTACTAGAGAAATATATTTTCAATTATCCTATTATCCATACTCCATACGTTTCATGGCTTTTTTCACCTGAAGTGCCCCAGTGCGTAATTTGTTTGAAACATACTCTGACGCTCCACAGAGCGGTTCAAGAAAGACGCTAATATTTTTATAATCGGGTAGGTATGTCATATTACGTAAATTGGACATTCACCGATTTACGTCACTATTCTATTCTTTTGGCAAAAGTGTCAAATGGATGTTGTGAGAGTTGTTCTCTATTATTTGGCTTTATAAATTACTAAATTATCAAAACTCTAGAGATTGAACAATGTTATCTGTTTGTAAACAAACCTTCTCTGCGAGTCTGCAAAGGTTAGTAAAGATTTGACCTTTCAAGATAAAATTTATCAAATGTTATGAGATTAATAATTATTCACTTTTATCACATATTTATTATTATACATTATAAATTGACCCACTGTTTGGACTATCATCCTGGAAGTAACATTTTTGTTTCGTTTATCAAAAAGAAATGGTGTATGTATTTTATCAGAGGTCGATATCTTTGACAATTGGAATTTTCCATTGATGGGTAGTTTGGGAGATCTGTTTTAATTAATGCATTTCGAAAAACATATGTAAAGTTTTATTACTCAAGGTGTTATGTATACTCTGAAAAAATACTAAAATTAAATGATTGAGGAATTACTTCAATTTTTCAACTGAATATTTTTCAAGTTTCAGGTGTTGTCATCATATGATTTAGTTTCTATCTCAAGGACAGGTACTAATTCAATAATAGCCGTCCCACTTTATATATTACTCAAGTCAAATATTACATAATACATGAAGCAAAACATGTTGCCTTTGTGTCTAATTTATTTTGGAAAATAGTCAAAGAGTAACTGCATGCATGTAATATTGAAAATGTTAATATTTGGAAAGATAAATGAGCTGAGATGAGAAAGAAAAGATTCGTGAAAGTTGAAACAGTTGAAATTCAATGAATTAGGTTCCCAACTAAAGATGTTACAAAAGTACCATACCAAAACGTTTAGATTTTATGAAAAATAGGGAAGCAAAAAAATGGATCTGAGGGTACCTAATTTGGTTTTGATTTGAACTTAATCTGAAAGAATTCAATCAATGGCTTGATTACTAATATTATTAATTTAAAAGATATAATGTATTTGTCACCAACATCGAGACCAGTATCGATCGTCTCGATAGTTTTTTTAAATAGAGATCTCAAAGATGATTTACAATAATCTAGTTGCTAATTGAGGAGGTCTCAGAAATGTTTTTAATGATATGTTTTAAAGTTTTTAATGTTAACAAATCAACCTATAACAAAACAATATATACAATTATCTTGGTTCACTAGGAATCTTTTTTTATATTAAGGTGTTCAATCCAAACTCATTGTTGGATAAATTTTGAACTTTAAATGTCTTTGCGAAGTTGGTCATTCTGAATTTTCAAGTAAAATTTATCTAAATGAAGAATTTGATTTGAATACCAGTTGATAAGTATTATCAGTCAATCATAATTTGTTTTGTGCATTCCAAAATACTTTGGAGGTCGTTTTATTTATAGAATGATTTTAAAATAAACATATCTTGCTGGACAAAATATTAGGAATTGCAGTTACTTATACCATGTCCATTGAATCTTATCAATATATTTCATTTGTATTCAAATACTCAAAAAACAGTTACTTGAATAAGTACGAAAATGGACCAATGTAAAACTCCGTCATCGTAATGTAAATGTATGATTCAACTTTTTATTGACTAAATTATCATATTCATTATTATATACGAGATCTGTTCAAAAAATAAGATGTAGTCCACCTCAGAAGTTTTGGACTTGTGCCAGCGATTTCTCCAATCTTTGAAGCAGTTCTGATGCTCTTTCAGCAATTCGGTTTTTATCTCCTCAGTCGTCGCGAAACGCTGTCCTTTCATGGGTATCTTTAATCTTGGAAAAGGAAAAAGTCGCAAAAATTTGATGAATAGTGGCTGCGGGATCATTACGATGTGGTTTTCGGACAAAAAATTATAAACAAGCAATGACGAGTTAGCAGGTGCATTCTCATAATGCAAACCGGACGTTTCCTTTGTATTGCTTCTAGCAAATAGCGCATAACATCAAGATAATAATCCTTATTGACCATACGATTTTGTGACAAGAACTCCTGATGCACTACGCCATAGTAATCGAAGAAAACAGTCATTCAATAATAGCTGAGCGATGCTTGTGCGACAGTTTTTTTAATAAAATTTAGCAATTTCTGAGCGAACTTCGCTGCCACACCCTTCATGTCCAAAATTTCCGAAAAAATTGCATGTCATGAGCCAACCGATATGCCGACATCCTCAGCAACTTTTCTAATTGTGATTTGACGATTCTCCATAAAATTTCTTCACTTTCTCAACATTTTCATCGGTTGTTAATGTGCTGAGTCATCGTCATTCACATCTTTTCGACCCTCTGTGAAAAACTTGTAACACTTGTGAACATTTTTCTGACTCAGAGTACAATCACCGTATGCCACTGTCAAAATTTCAAGTGTTTTTGATCACTTGATTTAATTTTTTAAACAAAATTTCAGGCAAATTTTTTGGTCAATTTTTTTCGGTAACAGAAATCACTGAACACGTAAACCACTTCTAACTTTTATGCCTCTCACCAACAAACTTAACATGCTAACCAGCTGAAACTGTGAACATATATTCGAAACATAAAAAAATCACCAATCGAATGTACGTAACCCGCGGATTTGAAACATTCACCTTATTTTTTTTAACAGATATCGTATATTTGTTTGAAGGTGGTTGACAATGGTTCATGGTGAATATCATTGATTTGGATTTCCATTGTCTAATATGATATAATAATATTTGAAATCCGTGAAAAAACAAATAAAATTGAAAATTAAAATGGATAGCTGAATATTAAACTCTAAAATAAAATTACAATAAAACAAAAATTGAGCAAAAATTGATAATTGAACAATTAAAATGAAATACAAATTGAAGGATTTCAAGCCAAGTTACTTCATTTTTTGTTATATTTTATTTTAATTATTCAATTTTAAATTTTTGCTTAATATGATTGTTATTTTTAGCTATTCATTTTGATTTTCTATTTTATTTGTTCTTTCAAGGTTTTCAAATCGAGGTGTTTTCTGGCGTCTAATCGTAATCGAGCGGATATTCAAAAACGACTCGTAGTGATGCCATTAATAATAAATTTTGCCAGAATAGATTGATTCAATTTGTGTCAAATGTCAAATTCATTAATGAAAACAAACTTTTCAATTTTTTGTAAACTCAGTCAGAATCGGATTTGTGCATACAATTTACATAAATATTATGAATGTAGCTGCATTTTTAAAACCAGTGTACCAGATTTCTTTTTTTGTTCAAAATATGGACCAATAAGTAGATATTCTGACAACTGACGTAACGTAACATCAAATTCCGTTTCAAATCATAGTTTACGTGACGTCATCGTTTCAACGCCAGAGTGAATGTATTTGAATCACAGAAGAATACGTTTTGAATACATGAGCGCCAGAGAATGCTTCATATTATATCATATTAGAGAGTGGAAGTCCGAAGCAATGAAAATAGACCTCGTATATATCATATATTTTGATTACTGACTTGATAAATATTACAATTTACTACCTTGAATTGAGAATATTCCAGGATAGACAGGGGCTACTTTACCTATTGTGTGAGGGGTGCGGTGCACCCGGACACCGTCTTAGGGGGGTCGAGAGTCTCTCACAACACAGAGCCTCAACTGTAATGCTCTGCACGCAGCGGGCGCCTGTCCATAGGAAAACGGAGTGGGTGCGTAACGGGGTTCCACAAAAATTGTAAAATATCACTGCGCGCGGACTCCCGTCACGTGAAGCCGCTTGCTCATAGCGCATACCCTTAGAGCATGCGTTGTGCCGTTTGCAGCGTCGACGCGGCGGGGTACGGTTGACGCCGCGCCACGATTGGCTGTTTTACTATTTCTTCCTACAGTTCCTACACAAAAACTTTTATTTCAACATGAAAACCGCCTTAAAACGGTTCATTGAAGTTTATATTGGCATAGTGTCGCTCGGCTCACAGAGGCGCATGTTGGTACCTGATTTGATTCGTTCGATATCAAAGTTGTTCTTTTTTATTCTTGTAACTCCTCACCCCTCCTTTCCAAAAAAAAACTTTTTACTTGTTTACAGACGGAGATGGGCCAATCTATCAAAAGGTGTCAAATTTCCCCAACCAATTTTCAAAAACCCGGCAAAAAAGTTGATTTTAAATGAATTTTATAATTTTAATTTGTTGAAAGGCATACTCTCTTCAATAATTCTATTGCCCTTTTCAATATATGTTGTGAGCAAACTAGAACATATTTTTTTTAGTGAAGAAAGTTGAAGCACTAGTTTTTTACATAAATGTTTACGAAAGTGGTCAACTGCAGAAAAAAGAGGACCCCAGATAAGTTCAACTATTTTGAATTTTATTTTATAATTTTACTCAAACCCATTCATAATTCGATAATGTGAATAGATCCTATCACTGTCATTATCAGAGGTGACAAATTCAGATTAATTTTTTATAATTTAATACATATATTTATTTGAATATGCTTTGCAATTCGATTAATCCCATAATACTCGTAATAGAATCTGTTGATGCAACAGTTATATATGAGTAAAATAGTATATTCCACTAGTCTGTACTATTGCAAATTTCCACTCATGCATCCATATACATGAAGTACACAGAATGTGTACAGAGGTCTGTGTCAGAAAATTCGGAAAAAGAATTGCAAACAAGGAATAGAATGCAATGAAGGGTTATAATCAGTAAAACTTTTGTGCACAATTAGGGGGCAGTACTTGTGACTGGTCATGGTTCGTTCTGTGAACTATACTTGTTTGGTTTTCCTAATGCCTTTCCTCTCTAGTAATTATTAATATTCTCGTGTTTCTGTTGTTTTTTTATTTACCAATTGTTAGTGAGAATTGATTTTTGTCTATTATTGCTAGTCGGTAGGATAAATATCTGTACTTCAGAAACCAGAAAGGGTGATTTGTAGTTTCAAGACATTATCATTTCTTAAGCTTTACTTCAGTATCTGTAAACATTTTTCTAAAAAATGGATTTGTATAAGAGGACCTTCATTTTGTCCAGCTATATCACGTAGATCACATAAAAAATGAACTCTTGTTTAGAGAATTTTACCTAAATTCAAGGGTTAATGGTGGGTTTACCAATCTGTCTGTTTCGTGCCGACAACGATCATCCACAAAGAAGGTACGCAGACGCCATTGTTGGAGATGAAACTCGATTTTGTGTTGCGACTATCTGCCGACATAGAACGTGCCACCAATAAAATACACATTTTTTGTGGAACGTCTTATAAATGTTCTAAGAGAAACAGTACTCTCACTCACGCCGGTTGGAGGCCGGGGTGGACCGGATGTCCACGTAGGAGTGTTACAGTGGATCGACATAACTCCTATCTTCATTCACGCCGGTTGGAGGCCGGGGTGGACTGGATTGTATCAATCATATGTGAAAAAATATTTGTAAAAAGTCTCCGGAGCAGAAGGCGACTCAACAAAAAATATAAAGTGTTTTTATGATAAAAAGTTTTGATAAAAAAAGGGTGGTAACACTGCTTCGAGCAAGACTGCTGCGCCTCCCCTGACGAAGCTCCTGTCAATTCTGATAGGAGGAGGATGGACAAATGCGCCGAGAGGAAGCAACGTCTAATAAACCTAGAGAAAGAGAGAGAGAGAGAGAGAGACTACACTGAACAATAATCAAACTTAACTTTATTTCTCTTTCAATACAAGAAAACACTTTAGTCAAAACTTCAACTATTATTCAAATATCTATCGCCTTATTAGATCGCTTCGCGTACCGAAGGGTCTCGAAGATGGTAGAATATTCGCTAGAATTCCATCCAAGCCGATAGCATTATTCTCGCCACGTCTAGAACGGTCGCGAACATCGAACAGTCGTGAAACGTCGGCCGGACGGTCGCACTCTTGGCCACGTCTCAATAGGGTATGATTTACAACACTACCCCCTTCTCTGAGGTTTTTCGTCCCGAACAACATACCAAGAGGAAACATCACGACCCATGTAAGGACTCTCTATGTGGACAACTTTACTTGCTCTGGGTGTCAATTGGATTCTGTACAGCAGGTCGTTAATCTTTTTGGTTACCAAGTAAGGTCCATGTCATGGTCTCTGCAATTTGGGACACAAACCTTTCCGGCATTGGGATTGGTAGAGCCACACTGCATCGCCCTACTTGAAGCTCGCTGGCAGCAACTTTTTGTCAAATCTTATCTTCATCTTGTCGCTGAAAAGTTGTAATTTCATTCTGGAAAAATCATGTACAATCTCCACTCTCTCCTTCATGTCATTCACATACTCTGAAAGAGGTACCTCTTGAGATTCTTCGGATAGACTGCCGTATAATACATCTATCAAAAGCTTCAGTTCCCTACCAATTAATTACATTGATGATGTATAACCTGTTGCGTCATGTTGGAAGCTCATGAATGCCGACAGAATAAGAGGAACTAGTTTATCCCAGTCTCTTTAATTTTCGGAGACAGACATCGAGAGGTAGTTATCATTCCATCGGACTGTGGATGAAGAACAGTTATTCCTGTCTTCTTTATTCGAAGTTGCGGCCCTGATACGGGTGTAGTTCCTGGGATACTTCATGTCTGGCAATTACGTTGTGCAACAGGGCGTCTGCCACCGTTTTAGCCTCTTGGTTGGGTAAGGCTACTACTTCGGGTCATTTGGAGAAATAGTCCATCACACTCATTAAGCACTTGTTACCGGACTTGGTCATAGGGAGTGGTCCCAGAATGTCAACTGCGATTCTCTCGAAAAGGCACCCATTGAGGTACTGCTTCAACTTTCCTTTTTGCGTTATCTTCAGACTCTTTCTCGAATAGCACAGGTCACAGCGCTTACAATAGCCTGAATAGTAATTCTCACGCACTCTCGCTAGAGTTCTATTTACTCCGAAATGCTCTCCAGTGCGATCATCGTGGAGTTGTTCAAGGATATTCGGGATACACGTTTTCGGAAGGATTACTTGGAGTAGGTTATCTCGAGTGAGTAGGTCATCTCGAATACACATTGGAGCACATAGAAGCCAGTAACCCTTTTTCTGCTGGCCGTGCTTGGAAATATCTTGCCATTCCGGCCTCACTTCTTTGTCAATCCATTCTCGTGGAGTTTTCATGACTGGATCCTCCCTCCTACGCTACCATGATCTCTTGCCTCGTCACGGAGGTAGTGTCACCCTCAGAGGCAGTTAATGACCGTAGCGCACCATGGCCAGGTGATTCCTCAGATTTTCTTTCCGTAGGAAAGGAACCCTTACAGGTTGCTATCCTCCGTGGCAGAGGGAACACGAAGCAGTAGGAGAGCTTATCTTCCTATCATTGCTGTCCATGAAGAAGTCTCTCCCACTACCTTGTCACGTCTGGTGGAAACTTCTTCTGGTAATTGAGTATCCTTGTCCTCCTGGTGTTAACAAAATTTGCATCCCGATGTCAGGCATGGTCTTCTTGATGAGGCTATCTGCGTTTCCGTAACTCTTTCCGATTTTGAATTTCAGAATCCATTTTTCGATCCACCTGGCTATTTATCCTTCTGGGGCCGTATGCGGCCCGCCGGTCGAATACTGGTGGCCCGCCGACAGCAAAAATAATACTCTCGTACATTCGAAGAATATTTAATCCTATTCCAGAATAAACCAAAAAAAAAAATATGTTCGAAAAAAA
>WOGN01000594.1:0-16065 GCA_015342105.1 Leptinotarsa texana
GTTAAGAGGATTTAAATTTAAAGAAATGAAATTGTTGGAGCTTAAAAAGTCTTCAACTTTTTTAACATAGTCAATTTCATCAAGAATAACAAGGCAATTGCCTTTATCTGCTTTTGTTAATATGAGATTATAATTGGAATTTTTTTTAGTAATGTGTGTAAAGGAATATTCAAATTCCTATGATAGACTTATTCAAGTATGAAGGAGTTTTCTTGATAAAAAATTGATATTTAGAAATTTCTAAATTTCTGTTTAACTGTTTCTCAACCTTAAAAATTTTGCAACTTCAATTTTCACTAAACTTCCTTTTTAATTAGATCACTCACTTTCAGGTGAGCACTGATGATGACGAAAGTCGAAAGCGCTTTGCAAGAATTTTAAAAATTATACACTTTAATACAAAAAACCTCTTCGCTTCACAATTTGTTCAGTCTTTCTATTGAGGGGAATCATCTTTGGAAATTTGCTACCAATTTAGACGTTGCTCGGTAGGAGCCGAATCCAACACCGTTGGATTCTGCCAATCTCTCCGCACACAATTCAATAGTATAGATTTTCGCTTGAAATACAGTCTCATAGGTCCTTAGGTAGGTTGAGATCTCTGTCCCGGATCTGAGACTGAAAACACTTGCACCAGAACCTGAAGGTGTTTTGATTCATCTGTGAACCAACAACTACCTGCTCTTGATATTTCCTCCTCCCGGAGGATCCAGATTTCCCTACTAACTGGATACTTAACTGGACCTGCATATTCTTGGATGGGAAAAACCTAGGGATTTATGCCTTGTGCAGGCATAAGCTACCTGCACCAGGTTAGATCACAAGTGAAGGTGAATTCCAGACCAAGTGGAAGGTAACTAATCGGAGATGATTTCCTTGTTATGCCTGATGTGTGAGACGACGCATAAACAATATTCAATGGAAGGAATCATTTGCTGCATCGTCTGAAAACTGAATAAAGTTCTTCAGATTGAATTTTCATGACTGGTAGATAGGTTAGAGTAAATTCAGGTGTCGTGAGTATGGAAAGACTTGGAACTCTTCATATGGTACATAATAGCGGTTCCGTGAGTTATAATAAAATAGGGCTGAGGACGGAACCTTGAAATACTTAATTGAAAATAATATGTATAAGAAACCGCCACTGATTGAGAATTTCATGGAATTGAGGCTGGTAGTTTTATGCATACGCAGAGTTAGCAGAGTTCACTTCCAGTAAGTTTCTGTAAGATCATTATTAGAGTAAGATTGTCATACTCCGAATGAATTCATGAAAGTCATTCTGGTAGGTATGAAAAAAATTGAAGAATGAACATTTTTTCCTGATAAACAAGAGTTTCAAAGCCCTACGATCAATTGAGAGATTCACAGCTGTCCTCTTAATATTATAAGTGAATTTTGTTACAATCCGACTCAGTGCCAAAATTATCATTGATTACATGAGTGAGAAACCGCAGATTTCATTTACTGCAAATATTCCATATAAAGTGCCTCGATTTGTTCAGAAATTACTTTCGAACTGACGCTGTAAATATCCCCAACGCAATACTCTCTTTTGTGGGATGTCTCTCCAGAGGAATCACTCCAGTTATTCAGTCCGCTGTTCCCGTATGGAAGACAGATCAAAGCTGTGACGAGAAATGGATATCTATCGGGTTGTATTTTGTTACCGAAGTGATATTGGAAAGGATGCTTCTGGCGGAGAATCGAAATTCTCTTACGTTCCAATGTGTATCAGTAGTAACATAATGAAAAGTACGATCAAAGTATCGTAACAGTTACGAAACAAACTAAATTAGAGTTTTATTTTTGCGGGAATTCATGATAGAGAAAAACCCTGTACAATGATTTTCAGTTTGTGGAATGCAGTTGGCCGTGAAGCTGTATGGCAAGCAACATGAAGAAGTCTCCTCTTCTTCATTTTCGACCATCCAGGAGTAATTAGTTTATTTGAAATTCTTTCGGGTCTACGAACACCATAGGAATAAATAATTCTGTAGAATTCTTTCTGAACTTTCTTCAAAGTTATAATCTGTCTCAACGGATAGAAGTCCCTACAAGGCTAATACTCATACCCTTATTGATATCTTGGTAACATCAGAAAAGGATGATATACAGTCAGTTGAAATTTTAGATATTGGTATCTCCGATCATCTTGCAATTACTTATGAAAATATATCACTGGAAACAACATCAAAATACAAAACAGTTTACTAACGAGATTACCGAAATTTCAACCAAGATGATATTTTCAATGATCTCTACCTCTTTGAATGAGATATAATTTTTCACCTCGAAACTACTGTAGATGCAATGGTGGAGTTTCTCACCACAAACACAACAATTCTTTTCAATGCTCATGCCCCAGTTAGGTCTATAAGAACAACAAAACCACCCGCTCCATGGCTTACCTTTAACAACAAAGAAATGATTAAACTAAGTAACCAAATCTCATAGAGACTGGACGAGCTATAAGGAACTCCGTAATTATACCACCGGAGCAATATTTTTAATTTTAATTTTTTAGTTTTGTATTAATATTTCAACTTTTTATTTGTTTGGTTGTTGCTTGTATGTTATTTCTTTGTAATCTCAGTTTTTTTTTAATTGTTATTTTCGGTTAATCTCATTAATTTTTTCAAATTGTTTTTTCTAGGTTTTCAAATCAATTTATATTATATAAGACAATGGAAGTCTGAACTGATGAAATACAGAAAATTCTAGTGTCTTGGTTAACGGCATTAGAATAAATGAAAATTGTGTGGAACTATTGAGATCGCTACATGACTCTAGACTTTTGGATACTTTCGAGAGCCTGGAAATAGCAAAGTCTAGCAAAAGAACTTTAAACAGTGACAACGGTCCCAACGTGTTGCAGTTCTAGTATTGAAACCAGTACTCTTTCGAGATTCTATCTTTCATGATCCAGATTATGATCAGTTCAACATTAACAAGTACCTACCTTTCATCATTGGTGTTCAACTCTAAATTAACATAACTCTGATAATGCGTGATTGCTCAAGTCAAAATTTTTGAAAAAGGAAATCACAGACAAAGCAATTTCTAATTGAATAGAACTGGCGGATACTTGATGAATATCCATATTGAAAAAGTGTTGAATACAGTTCATTATATGATTTTCAGTAATAAGAGTGCTCCGCTATACTGGCTATACAATAGCTTCCTCAAGCATTACAGTTATGGTTGAGGAAGTTACTGTATAGCGAAACACGTGTCGCCGTTTTTGTAAAATCCTTTATGATGAAAAGCATACAAAAAAGCGTATTCATTACTTTTTCAAAGCAATTTCTGTTGATGGATGTCTGAAATACAGCTGTTTTTGAGTAATATTGATTGTTTAAATATTGTCTCAAAGTTTGTTAGGGTTGAAAATGTATGAACAAAAATTACAAGAAAATATATACTTTGGATTAGGTACAGAAAATATATATGAACAAAAATCACAAGAAAAAATATGCTTTGAATCACGACAACTGAATATAATTATGATTTTTGATTACTTAAAAATTATTCAAATAATCTGTCTACATTATTGAGCTAATTCTTTCATGCGATTAAGTACTGTAACGAATTAAAGCACTAACTGTCTTAAACTAATTTATATTTACAATATTTACGTAACTAATTTATTTACACACGTTTATCTGCACAATGTGTTAACAGCTCGCTTTCTAAGTACAGACTGACCCTAGGGACGGGGTTGCCGCTTATATTGCGGCAACGAACATCGTAGATTTCTTCTCGGCGTATACGGAGTTTTCGCGTCTGATCTGACCGCTTCCTTTGCCGTTGCCACGATCCCGGCACGTGCAGCAACTGTCAGGGCGGGCCTCTGATTTATTACAATATATATCATTGCGGACTTTTTTGTAGACTTTTTCAATGTGTACAATAGTGAAGTATACGTTTTGATCTATCTCGTAGTTCTCAGCCAGCGTTTACAAGTACCGCAGATATGAATTTCAATATCCCAAATTTTCACTCTCTCACTTTCACTGATATTTCAATAGCATCACTTTAGAAACATCCATCAAAGTTTTTCAATCAACTAGAAACGTTGCCGACGGAATTACATCGAATTAATTGCATTCGAACAACAAATATTCAAAACTACATACGCGGGTATATAATTTTCCATGAAAACCCATTTCAATTCTATTATTCCCGGCTAATGGATGCGTTTGAGAAATAATGAAGATATGATGAGTTTCCAGTATTGGAGTGCGAGAGGATTAGTTGCGGAGAATCATTTCAGTATATTTGTGTCTGAGTTTAATGGGATGTGATTACTGACAATCATCGATACAAAAATGGGGAAACTTATTCACATTTTCAGCAGCATACAGTACTTTTCAATAGTATAAAAATACCGCTGTAATTTGTAACCTCTCTATACCTTCACTTTGATAATATAAACAAAAAAACATAATGACTCATAAGAACATAACAGGGTGGCTCCAGAAATACCCGCCCCGACCTAGAAATTACAGTAGTTGAAAAGTTTCACTGCATTAGAAAGTACACGATCTATTAATCATATGTTTCAAGTTTAAAGACGCTGCGTTGTTTAGTTTTTGTGTGGCACCCATCAATGGCGAACATAACTGGTGAATTCGTGAAAATGGAGAAAATTGGTCATCGTTATGCGGTGAAATACTTTTACTTGAAAGGCTTCAGCCCAACCAGTACAAAAGCTGAACTGTATTGTACTTTGGGTGCGTCTGCTCCTTCGTTTATAACAAACAGTAAAATATTGGGCGAACGTTCCCCGAAGGACAAAATTGTCAATGAACTCCAGGGTAAACTTGAAATTCCATGCCCCGATTGCGATACAACATATGTAGGCCAGACCAACAGACGTGTGACAAGTAGAGTATACAGAGTCAGACCCATCCTCAGCCCTATCCAAACATCACCAAGAAATAGGACACAACATACATAGACTTTGCGAACACTAAGACCATCACCACAGTTAAAAGACTACAAGCTCGGATAATTTGTGAGGACAACGAAATCGAAAAGCAACATTTCTGCCTGAACAAACGTGATGACGGTCAGAGATTTTCAGTAGCCTGAAAACCCTTAATTTCCCGATGCTCACCCCCCACCAAGACGTCCGGTGATGATAATCACCTGAAGCTCTGCCCCCACCTTTCCACTTCAGTAACTTCCATCGATATAAATACCACTAAACACATTTCGATACCTCAGTTTCATTTAAGTAACTGAGATGTCGAAGGAACTCATTCAAGGAACTAAGGTCTCAATATGCCTACTCTATAATGAGAGCTTAGAGAGAACTCAGGACAAGACTGAAGAGTATGCAGATTGAGGCCCCGGCGTCAAGTCACATCAAATTCTTGACAATTGCTCCAAAATGGGAGTTGGAACGTCGGGTTCCACCCGAAAAGAGAAGTTTTTATAAATATGATACACAAACTATGTGTAATTGATAATCTTTAAACATCATCTGGCTTTCCTGAGACAATAGATTATATCCTGTTAACAGTTTACATCTCCTCCACCTCTGCCGGCTCTACCCAAACTAACTAAATCGAAACTAGTATATTTGATTACCAGAGCGGTCTACAACTAAAACAAATGAATTAGAATCACAGTCAAAGAGACTTCAAAGAGATACCTGACTATGTCGCACAGACCCCACATATTTGCAGAACGTGTTTGAACTGGCTGTGAATTACTCCGGCAAACACTGCTTCCAATATTTATTTGAAACGGAAAGTTTAAACTAGAGGCGGCCGACTTCATTTGTAGAGAAATGGTTTTGAATATTCTGAATCATTCAAAAGAGAAAGTGAAAGAGTCGGGAAGTATAAAAGTTATGAAGAATATAGTACAAAATGTTTGACGGCCATTCTGTAAATACCTATTTTTGTGTCAACAAATAATTCTAGAATGAAAACGAATTTTATTACTTTTTACAACTTTCTGGCATAGTTCAGATTGCTATGTATATATTGATAGAAGTGACTAGTAACGAATTCTTGAGGTTTGGACAACTGAAAGTAAGAGCTCTCGAAACGAGCTGATTATTTTAATATATGGTGAAGACTTAGCTAAAATAGCAAGCATTTCATGTATCAACTATGACAGAAATGAAGTAAAATGAACCAGATCGAAAAGTGTCCAATTCATAGAAGATATTTTGGATTATCCAATTCAAAGAAGGAATCGCGCGTTAAAAGGTGGGCCATCGTTAATTCTCAGGTTGCACAAGTTTCGACTTCTGAAACTGTCGCTCGTAGGGGTCGATAGCAGGTTTTAAATGAAGGGTAAAAATTTCACTCACATGGAATATTACTTGTCTAAAGGCTCTTCAGTACCAATCAGGATAACTTTATAAGAAAAATCACAGAGTTCATTCATAAATTACGATTTTCCTGTCACGAAATAAGTTTGATCTACTTACGTCATCGATGACATCGTAATGGCATTCATTCACTTATTTGAATAAATCTTAACCAAAAATATTATTGTTTAAATAGAAAATATTTTCAGAAGTGGACTTTTTCTGGAAGAGTGTTTCTGAGTTTTCCTTTTCTACAAACAATTGGGAATGTTTTTTTGAAGTTGACCAATATTGATCATTTGATCAACATGGTTCACAATAGATTTTTAGTTATTGGATACACATTTGATAAGAAAATATTTGCGTGAACAATAATAAACGTAGTCACACATTTCTTTTGGGCAATCGTGTATATCAATATTGTGCAGTTTGCATAACTTGTACACTCTGATAGATGTTAGCCTTATTTTGCTAAAACATTTCATAAGTCACTACCCAAAATATTTTTGAAACTTGATAAACAGGAAGGAGAAGTGGCAAACAATCTTTCAAATAATTATTAATTCAAATAATATAAACAAGTTGTAAAGCAAATGTATTTTGTGATTGATTGTCACTGAGTCAAATTTTCCATTTCAAATTAATGAAAGATTGTCGAAACCTCATTACTGACGATTCCAAAGCGTTGATGACCGATAATTGAATGAAAAGAAATCTTTTGTAGATGGAACAGAGCTGTAAATATCAAACGACAGGTATTCTACGTTTAATAGCTACTCAATGAACTCTAATCCAATACAGCATCAATCACGAAAAGAAATGTTAATATAAAAGCTTAAAGACTATTCGATTTAAAATAGTTTTCATTGAGTTGGAAATATTCTGAAGAAAAGTGGTGGCCTACAGAGTGGAAATATTTAATTTCCTGGGAAAGAAAGTTTTCAGATTTCTACTAGTCCAAATGCGGGAATCTTCCAAAGAAAGGATAGAAGCAATCAATTTCAAAAATTATTCGTAAACAAGTAGTTGTTTCGAAGTATTTTTTTTTTCGTGTAATTCAATGTTTATATGAAAGTAGCTGTTCTGTTTGGAGGGGGGTCAGTTTGTGTCTGAAAGTTACTTCCTTGCATGATTTACATATCTTTGTATAGGATTAATTTCGTGAAATTGATTTCTTTCTTTTGAAGATTCCCAAATTTTTTTGTTTGAAGATCGAGAAGTACAAAGCCAAAACTTTTCCATTCCAAAAATTAATCTCTCCTAAAAATATAGTTCTACCAATTTGAATTTAGTTTGCGTTTTATATACCCTCTGTTTTTAATGAAATTCGGGAAGAATTGTATGCTACGAATTTGATATACCTACATCATGTGCGGGTTCGGATTTACATTATTTAATACAGGGCATTAACTCATTCATCCTCATAATTGAAAAAAGATCCAGATATGAATCGTGTTCTTATTACGTAAATGGATTCTGATCAATAGAATGATGTGGATTTCGTGAAAATAGAGTCACACAACTCATATCTTTGAGTTTGGATTTATGAGTTATCCCAAAACTGTTACTTATGGTGTTTCACATAAAACGGTTCAAGGACCAATTCTGTTCACAATATATCTAAATGAGCTGCTACAGATACCAACAAAAGGTACAATTTTGAGCTTTGTTGACGATAAGGCTGTCTTGTATACCCACGCTTCATAGAACTAACTAAAAGCTTCTGTAGAAAAAGATTTTATCAAGATTAAATGGTTCTGTCACAATAAACTCACTATCGGTTTCGAAAAAACCAAATATTCACCCTTCACATCATATATCAGTACATTATCTAATATGGAATAATTAAATGTAGGAAATAATAATCACATACCTGAAGGCGAGTCAATAAAATATCTAGGCCTACATAGATAGGCATTTTCGATGACACCAACAGATGAAAGAAATAATCAGAAAGTTAAGAGGTACACTTTCTAAGTTCAATCGCCTAAAAAACTTTGTAGACATTCAGCATTTGAAAACATTGTACTTTGCACTTGTACAATCACAACTCTGCTTTGGTATATTAGGTTGGGAAGGAGTGAATGATTGTTATCCTTGGAATTTAAATGTCATAAATGGATACAAAAAATTATATTTAACAGAAAAAAATCATCCAACTGAGGCCTTATTTAAAGAAGCAAGTGAATGTAATATAAATACTCAGTATGATAACTGAATTCCCTCATACCCTGCGAGAATGCCCTCACTGTGATAATACCCTTATCAGGACATCAAAGTGAAGAACAATTACTCTTTGAAATGCCTTTTTCTCTGAAGGAATTTTTGGGATTAGTAGAAAATTCATTGATAATAATCAGCAAAATTGCCACATATTGGTTGGTATCTATTTTCAAGTTCAAAATTCATAACTAAACTGAGTTGTTGATTGACATAGATTGCAATATACATTGCTAATCTATTCAAAATGCAATTGAAACGTGCTTAGAATCTAATCGGTCGCCATTGAGGTGTTTAAAAACATCGCATCTAAAATTACGATAGTCAACCTTGAAAAAAAGTTATGAGTTTTCAATATGCATATCAAATCAACCAAATTAAAAGTGATATAGTCTGAGTTGGGAAGTTCCGGTAATGGTAACGATTCCAGCTTCCATTTGTGTTTTTTATTGTAGCAGTCCGCTCCAGAGCCAATTATTAATTTAATTGATTCCATTAGTTCTCGCCATGATATCCCCGTTTCCATTAACGGTTATTCTCATAGTTCCATTTTAAGTGAAACAGCACACCGGGTAGCCCAAACTTGTCTTTTATGGTACTTTGATGAAAGTCGTTTTGACATTCAAAGGATGAAATTAAGGGACGGCGTGCGGTGAATGACATCACGCTGCTTAGAGAATGGGAGTTCAGTGGTTTATGAATGCTGAAGACAATTTTCTCTGTCGAAATCATAGACAGGTGCTAATGAATTTATTTATTCATTACTAGTTGTTGCACGCGGCGTTGCCGGCGTAGAATTTGGTGTTTGTCACATTAAGTTTCGAGACAGACCATATAGAACGAATAGTTATAATATTTTTTTATCAACCCAAAACTTCAGGTTTCCAACTGTGAAACTGACAAAATGTAATACAATCTTCAAACCCCCTTTTCCCCCCTTGGCAATGGACATTCCTGATTCCCTTTCTTGATGCTTATCTACGCTATACAAAGAACCCACCTGCATATTTGAAGGTTCTAGGTTCAGTAGCTTCGACTGTATGCCAATTTAAGAGTGCCAGTCAATCAATAGGTACCTACTTATTCAACATTAAGCAGCATCGGCAAAAAAATAAAGGATTAGAATAAAATACATTGGTAAACCTACTCCTAGTAATATTATAAATGCTTTTGTGGGGACGAATGAATGTAATGTATGTATTTACGTTTTTTACTTTTTCACGTCTGAACAGCTCAATGGTTTCCAATGTAAGTTGTACAGGGTGAGCCATCGAACACTTGACATGGAGGTTTTGGGTACTAATCTTGCAAATCCGAAAAAAAGTTCAGATAAGTCGATTTTTGATTGGAAGGGGGCAGTTTTTTCCATTTACAGCGTCGTCACCTCAACTCCGGAACAGAGGGGTGAACAACTCTTGGATAGGGAATGGGGGGCGAGTCGCACATCGTTTGACAGATCTTGGAATTCTGTAAACAATGGGGTAAATTTTTTTAAGTTTGGACGTATTTAAAAGAGTTTCTTCAATATTTTCCTAATATTCTCAATAGTAAAAATTGTTGTGTGCTCAGGTGAAATATATTTGGAACTCTTTCATTTGTTTCGTACGGTACTTTTTTGTAAATTTTTTAGTTCTTCTCTGATAAGAGCACTATTACAATTGAGAATTAATTGAAAACGCTGTTTCTATTTTTAATTTTTATGTTAAAAGTGATATCTATATTTTTACTAGTAGTGAGTGCCGTAAACTGTTGCTAAAGAAATAATAGTTTACAAAACTGCAGAGAGGGTTCAGTTGATTCAACTGTACTATGGAAATAGATATTGTACTGCGAAAGCCGCTGAACTATTCAACATCATGGGAAGAATGTGTCGCGATAGTATGTTTTCGATTTAATTGCATAATTTCGCAACTGGATCTGTAACAAATAAAAAACGACAAATAGAACCACCAATAACAAATGAGGCGACGCAAGTAGCAATTCTGAGCCATGTTGAGCTTGACCATACTTTGAGCACAATAAAGTTAGCATTTGTTTCCGGGGTATCACAAACCGGCATTCGGCGTATTTTAAAAACCCACAAAATTCATCCTTTTAAGGTTAAATTAACGCAAGAACTGGTAGTCTAGGATCCCGCTGCAGAATCACTATATCCATAGCGTAGTCAACCAAACTCAGATTTTTACATACATTTATGAATAAGAGAATACATTTACGACAGGGTGATAGTCAAAATGTGGCCGCAAATATTTTTAATTGAAAAATGCGAAGGTGCTTCGAACCACACGACTGAAGAAAAACTTTTTCAGTTCCATCTATATGTATGAATGTACTTACAATGACTATATCGGGGAAACCAAACAGAGTATAAGAAATCTGAAAACAGATTTCATAATAATTAAGTAAATATGAAAAAAAAAAGAAACTATCGGAGAATTATCTTCAAAATCGAATTTTCATTGTCAAACAAAACTGAAAATTTTAGATAAATTCCCAGGTCAGGTGTACCGCAAGGATCTTATCTAGGTCCACTTCTGTTCATAATTTCCATCAATGATTTACCGTCAGTTCTGAAATATATATATTGTCTTTTTTTTTTGCTAATGATTTTAAACTCTTCAAATCAGTCCAAACAGTCTAAGACTGCACATATCAGCAATAGGATATTGATAACATTTCAGATTGCAGTTTGAAGAATAAATGTAAAAGTTTTATTGTATTACTGCATGAACAGGTGTTTAAATTTGGTGAGTGAGTAGAAAACATTTTTGTTCTCGTTCATCGTTGAAAGCTCGTCATGGACAATTCTTGTAAAATGCTATTCATGTAGCTAGTGTTTCCAATCCTATTTTTTTGCAAGATTCTTAGAATAACTGTCTACTGATTAATTAGGGAGAAAATGTTTCACAGATTCGGCTTCAGAACCATTTCTCTAACTACAATCGATCATTCCAAGTGATGAAGGGTTTCGTAGAGGGATTGAATTGGCTCTTACTCCATGAAGTATTTTAGTAGCTTGATTTTTCAAATAAAAATATTGGCGGCCACTCTTTGACTAGCAACCTTTCATAAATGTTTTTTCTTTTCATAAATGTATGTAAAAGTTTGAGTTTGATTAACTACGCTAAGAACGTAGTGATTTTGCGGCGGGATTCTGCAATATAAATAAAGATAATTTGGATGGTTAGTGAACAAGCGGTGGAAAATCCACGTTTTGTATTCAATACTTGCTTCAGTTAAACGTCATAATTGTCGCTATTGGGCTGCTTCAAATTCTCACTTTTTGATGAAGTGCATACTCAACGTCTACAAAAATTAACTATATTTGCTGGAATTTTTGGTGACTGTATTGTTGGCCCATTGTTTTTGATTGATATTATTGATATTATTGAGAATGGTAGGATCTGTTAATATTTCAACAAGATGGGGCTCCTCCGCGCTATGCTTTGTCTGCACAGCAGCATTTAGATCAGACTTTTCCGGATCACTTGATTGGGAGGCGGGGCACTCTAGAATGGCCACTACGATCACCAGACCTTTCGCCGTTAGATTTCTTTCTGTGGGGTCATTTGAAAAGCAGAATTTACTGTACTCCTCGTTCATCTCTCGAAGATTTACGGCAATTAATCACAAATGAGTGTCGCCAAATCACTCCAGAAATGCTCCACAATGTTCGGGAACGTTTCCAGCAGAATCTCTATTATTGCATGAAAGCTGGTGGTGCCCATTTGAGCATATGCTAACATGAGAATAAAGTAACTTCAACTCTAAATTTGAAATGTACACCGTTGTTTAAGAATTCCAAGATCTTTCAAACGATTTGCAACTCGTCCCCAGTTCCCAAGGGTTGTTCACCCCTCTGCTCCGAGGTTAAAGTGACGACGCTGTAAATGAGGAAAAAACTGTCCCCCTCCCAATAAAAATCGACCTGTCTGAGCGTTTTTTAGGATTTGCACGATTAGTACCCAAAACCTCCAAGTCAAGTTTTCGATGGCCCTTATTGTATAGTCTACAATATAATCAAACTTTGAAAACAACTTATAATTCCAGAAGTAATATTTTCATTAACCGCGAAACAGCATTTATAATTAATGTAACTTGTCGGTATAATCAATCGATAAATCGAGGAAAAGGTATATATTTTTGTATATCGGTTAAAGTTTACACTCACTATGAGATTGTTGAAGATCGCTCGAACAAGTTTGAGTTCCTCCTGAAACTTTTACTTTGGTCCTGGGTACGGCAGATACAGCTGCTGTCTTTCCTGATGATTGATTTTGGATTACTGGAAGTAATAAAAGTTTAGTTCGTATTATTTCTTTTTCTTTCGGTGATGCAATCCAAGAGTAACTAGTAACTTATATTCGTAACAGGTTAGTCAGACGTATTGTACAACGAGTGAGAATTGCCGATGGCGAAGAATTAGCTATACCTTAGTTATTATGTGAAGCACATCAACGTATAAGCTCTTTCACAAACCTGAACTTCTTACGGTTGTTGGGATATATATTTATGAATTATGTATTTTTGTTTATATTAACAAATCAACTTTTTCATCGAATCAGCAATTCATGATTATTCAACTCGCTCTGGAAATTTGTTAGTACTACCTAGACCACATCGAACAGCCCTCTACCAGAAAAGCCATCTCTATCTCGGACCGAAAATTTTCAACAATTTAGAGGAAAATATAAAAGCAGTGCCTAATATGCAATTTGTTTTGTTTTAACTGACGTTATCCTTGTTAGTGTACGTGAGAAAATATATTTTTTCTTTTTTCCTTTATACCTTTCAACTAGTCAAATGATTACAGGAGAACATGCGAATTACTGAGACATGATCCCTATTTTCATTATTGATGAATCTCAAAAAAATACTTTATTCGTAGATTGGAAATTGATGTAATAGGGAAATAACTACAAATATAAAATAACTCATTTCGCTGGGACCCGAAAATAATATAAAAAACATTTCAGATATGAAATGTTAGATACTGACACAAAAATGGGGTTGAAATTGGTTTCCCGCTAACCACCTACCGTCCCCATACGAACGATAACCACCAGAATTCTTGTGTGAGTTAAGGATTAACAAGGTCTCACATTTTAACGTGAGATTCTCAACACGTGCCAGTCTATACGCAGTATTCAGCAGAAATTTCCCAACTTTTGGGAATTTCAATACCTTTGTTACTATTTGAAAAAAACTTATTGATTTCTCGTTCTTGGTCCTGAATTGGTATTAGAGTCTGTTTTCATTATATTTCGTAAGGAAGATCTGGAAATTTTTAAAACTCACAATCAAAATGAAAATTTTAGAAGGTATCTTACATGTTGATTTGCACTTACTGTTGATTCATACAAGAGTTACTGAGAACTGTAAATGAGATCGCACAAAATTTGAGGTATGCGTCAAATGAAACTATACCAGGTGTTTATTTCAACCTGTGAACAGTCAAATATTTCGAAATATAGCCTTTGTTGAAAATATCCAGATTGAAAGGTTATTTTATTGGGAATTATCCATTGATGCTGGCATTAAATTTATCCCCTCTAAATAATTGCCTTGGTAATGTTTAATGTCTGAATTTACAAAAAAAAAACCTGTGAGTAACAACGCGTCTATTATTACATAATACTACTGAATAAAAAAATATTAAAAAGTACAAGAAGAATATTTATATGGTTCTTGTTCACGAGAAGCTATCAGTTCTCTTGATAATGCTATCAATCTTTGCGATCAACGTTTTCAAGATAAGATTTTTTCACTTTCTTTAATTTACCGACCTGTGAAGTCATTTACATCTGGTCGAAGTGTTCAACTGATCTGCCAAGCTACATTCATTATAAAAAATGATGTAACATAATGAATTAACTGATGTAAGCTATAGACTTCATGTCAGTACAGGAGAACTAGCTGACAATTCCGGATTGTCCCAGAGCATTGTTATAGATTTATAAGACTTCATCAATACCAACCTCATGAAGTGCTTTTGCATCTCCATGACGTTAATTTCCAAAATGAGATAAATTTATGTAAGTGAGAACGAAAACAGTCAAAACATTTCCTAAGGTATGGTTCTCAGAATCGTCTTTCACTGGCCAATTAATTCGAATAACAGCGTCCACGGACTATTGAATGTGTAATGTAAAATATTTGGCCACAAACAAATCTGTTCCTATACTACCATTGAACGTAGAATTGGAAATGAATTGGGATTATTACTGAAGACTTTGAATTGTATTTTTAATTGTGGATGTTTTGCAAAAACATGTTTTGGAAAATCTTAAGCACACCTCTGAGGAGCAAATATCTTTCATGGATTAAAAAACAAATTTAAACAGAACCAAATAATTTTTGGATGATGTTTGATTTTAATAATATTTAAATATACCGGAGTAGACAAATCATACACTAACGGAAATTACGTAACAGTAATTTGATACCCCAACCACATATTACGGTTATCACATTGCTATATGACAATCGATTTTCTTGTTAATTTATTTAGTTATGAGGTTATTTCAGTTGCAACGGAAGTGAAATATCAAAGTTTTATCTTCGATAAAAAACTGGAATGCATGGGCATATCGTAGGATATGTGGAACTGGTATCTTTTTTTTTTCTAGATGCATATGGTTACACAGTATTGATAAGGTCAAATAAGACAACAACATGTTACCGAGGATTGTGAATGTTGTGAATGTTTTCTCTTTAATAAAAAATTGAATATCTAGCTACCTATAGTATGATTTTGGTTTGCTGATTGTAGTCACATAATTTGTTAAAGGTGGTTAAGAACTATATAAATATGCCAAAAATCACTTATTGAACTTATCCAACTATTTTGAAAAACTCAGTTTATTCCAACTCAAATCAGTCTTATGGTTAATGTATCTTCAAACAAGGGCCATCAATTTGAATGTACCATTCGAATCAAGTCGAGAAAATAATGAAAACGAAAAGAGTACTGTTCCAAGCAACATAAACTTTTGATGAGCAATTATTGTAATTTTTGAAATTCACTAAAGACTAATCCTATTAAATTCAATTTAATGTAAATAAATTATACTTTATATTCCTTATTTCATCTGCGATATCTAACTATTTATCCTTATAAAAATATCAGAGAGAGCTATTCACAATTTGAGGTTAAAATTTATAATTACTATGAAATGTGATATTCCAAAACTTTATCAATTGTGAAATCAACTATTTATGTAGTATATAAAATCTCAAACTTTATAATAAAAACGTTATACTGCCAAACAATACTGATACGTCATCAATTGCAGAATACTTCATGCCGCTCTTGTGAAGCTAGCTCTCTTCAATTAACTGCAAACTTTCACTAGTAGAAGGAACTGGCGATATGTTTTATCGCATATTTTATTGATGACTCATGTATAATGATTCGTTGCCCTTAGTATATTCAAACTTTTTTCTATATTTAATCAAGCAGATTTCTGAATATGAGCCGATTTAATTACCTGACACGTTCTGCCCATTGCTAG
>WOGN01000595.1:0-23466 GCA_015342105.1 Leptinotarsa texana
GCTTGGTGATCAAAACACGTGTCGAGGTGTTAAAAATAACGATTTGGTGTTGGGAAAAAAAACTTCAGTAATATTCAAACTACACCAAAGGTTCCAAACAGTGCATCATAAGTTTTATACACTTGACAGATAAGATGTCAAAGTGACTGTAGAGCAGCCACATTCCTTTGTTGATGAGAAAAAAATATTTTACTTTTTTGATACTTCTCATCTGCTGAAATGTAGGAGAAACCATTTTTTCGATGACTTTTAGAAATTTGATGAATTTATAACGAACAAAAGTCATCTTGGAAAACTTTAAAACTTGGATTAGGAAAAGCAATATAGACAAGCACCCAAACATTCTGATTATCATTAATTTTCACCTAACTTCCAAAGGAAGAAGGTTAAATTATACAGTCAGGTTTTCAGTCATTCGGTAGCTAGAGCGATGAATACTTATGGATATTTTGAATTCAAATCGATTTGACGATAACAAACTAGCTGAGAACTAGAATAAAACTACACTAACCTTCGTTCAACGCAAACCGAGCGTAAAAATTAACATTACGAGGGTTATTACTGTTTTTCTTAAATTCTCTCTCACTAATCCCTAGTACTTCTGCTAACATTCGAACTTTAACATGAGGATTTATTTCAGCATGTACGAACTTTCATTTCATGTTCTCCACTTCTGATCCAGACCGAACTTTTTATTTCACTTTACGAAAAGTAACATACAATGGCACATGACGATGAGGAAAAGGTTAACGATATAATCTAACTGTCTTGCGAGAATTTCTCCAAACAACAAATCAACATATTCGTTGGAAGTCAATGGCAAAGGTTTCTTCACAAACTCTATTTCAATCTGAATAAACTATTCTGACATTTGATTCATTGTGGAAAACTAACTTTTATGTACCACGGAATGTTTTTGCTGCTTCTATTGTCATTATGCATTTAAGTGAACAATTTCGAGAGATGTTCATTGTTATGAACATTTTTGATGTCACAGGGAGTTACAAAGAAAGTCAAGTAAATAAAATGAAATTATGTACAAAATTTCGACATATTTAGATCACATACCAGAAAGAAACTAAACTGAAATACAAATACTTATACTGATCGGGCAGTTTACATCTGCAAATAAACACATCAAATATACACATACTATACAGAATTTTGAAAGCGAAGCCACTTATGGTATCAAAGAGCCTCTGCATGGTAATTTATATTCACAATAATTAACTAGAATATACATACATATACTGTCAAAATCAATATATTTTCATAAGTGGGAAATTAATAACTAACAGGAAGAGCAATGTAAGACAGTGTAAGTTATAGATTATTCTTCCATTTTTCAATTACTCTCATGATTCATGAAAATAATATTTTCTTTCAGAATATATTGATCCATGCCCAACATTTTGAATCAATTTTTTACTTTCTGATTCACCTGCGTTTCATTTTATTTTTTTTAAATTTTTGTGCTTACGAATACTATTCAGAAACTACTGAAATATATATTATTACAAATCGACCTGTTTGTTTTAAACCCACACCAGCATTTATCTCCAAAAAATGTCAATTCATCCGAACATTTGAAACATTTTCCTGAATAAATGTAAAAGTATATTTGAAAGACGTTATGATGGATATTGATAACTATTCATATACATTAGTAGTTGAAATGAAACGCGTCAAAGAGCTACAATCATTCCAGAAAAATTCTGGATAAGCGAATAAGCTTACTTTTCAATTATTTTTTCACTTTTGTTCCATAACCAATACTTTTATCTTCATACACATTAGTACACTCAAATATTAAAGCCCAATCTGAGTCTCAGCAAGCTATAAAAAGAGGACCGAAGTACTAAAGCCTGGGATTTACTGACAAAGAACATAAATAAGAAAAAGATTTGTTGATACTTGGTGGACTATTCTTCTATCTTATCGTTTGGAATCCATATTGATTAGGAAAAAGGCCGTTATCAGTTTTTCTCCACTTCTTTCTTTCATCTGGATTAAATCGTAAAACGAAGCGGCCGGACTATATATACATTTTTGTGAAATTGAATTTGTTTTTATGTTTTTACTGCGAATAAAAGGAATATTGCTGGGAAAAATAAAGAAATCCGCCCTCTGTTTGGCCAATTGGAATAAATAAACCAATGTTTCAATTTTGATTTTCGATTCTACCGTTTGCAAAGCTACTTATGGAAATGAAGACGTAAATAAAAAATTGTAATGAGCAGGGAGCTTTTATCCAATATCTAGAAAATCCAGACTACCTTTTGCATTATTTATCAATTCAAGAGCATCGATACCCATTTCAGTTTTGTTTTCCTTTTGTGTTGTTTTTTCAGGTCCCAGGTCTTTTATTCGATTTCAGAATGGAATGGTAATGGAAGAGATTAAGTTGGAGCTTGTTTTATTTTCTTCTGCTACAGTAAAGATGAGAAATATTCTAAAATATGGTAATAGCGAAAAAAAACCTATTTAATATTGTGATGCAAACATTTTATTCCAGTTAATTTTGGATTGCATCTACTAGTTATTAACTTGGAAAATACAATGTTTAGTGCTCTTAGAGTTCGATCTGTCATTATCGAAAAACTTTGATTGATTTGAAGTGGAGTTAACTCACAACGTTCCAGTTTTTGCAGTTTTCGATTAAATTCTAATTATGAATGATTCAGCTATTCTCTGATGATTCGGGGCGACTGATATGTCAATTGAATGTGCTTTCTTTTCTTTTTTTTATCACCCAATTTTTCTGCTTTCCGGAAAATTGTTGAAATCAATTTATTCCAGAAGAAACCCTTATCAGCAGACAAATACATTTCGTACTTTTCGCAGAGTACTACTGATAGGTGGTAATTGACGCTGATATATTTTTGGCTTTAACATGTTACTCAAATTACAAGTTGGAGGTTGAATTTTTGATAATATGAATCTACTAGATGTATGTCGGTGGACTCAAATCTACCTGGTCTCAGCTTGTTGCTTCTTTCTTGTTCAATTTCTTTTTGCACTCATCAATCAACGGCTGGATCTCTTCTCCAATATGAATTTCATAGAAGCTCTCACGCTGTTGATGTGTTCCGTGAAAAATCTTGTAGTTTTTCAACTCCGTTGTTCCATATTATAGAAGTGTCGTCAATCAGACTGGTACATCTTGACTCTTCCGACGGTTAGCACAAAAACACTTATCTAGAAGAAACTGCTGAGTGGCAAGTAGTACATTAATTTCGAAACTGACTTAGAGATTTCAGCGTGAGTATGGCATCTTCAAATTAAAAAAGAAACAACGAAGTGTTCAATTCTCGAAAGAGAGGAAAAGTAACATTTACGTAGACTCCAAACAAAGATAAATTATCAATAACTCTAATATGATTGTGAATACCTACAACGAAAATATCGTGAAGTTCAGTTCTTCAAAAATAGTAAAACACTTGAGAATTCTATCTCTCCCTCTCGCACACAGAGTCTACCAATGAAGGTGCTCCTCAAGGTAGGGCTTGAGCCGAGACTTTGAAGTCGCTTCCTAGATCTGACAAGCTTTAGCTCGATTACAAATCGGCTGTTAAATTGTACGTGAAGTATTGACAAAAGTTATTGTGACTTTAAATAAAACTAAAACTAGAAAGTTTGATTTACAAATGTAACGAGTATATCGTTTCAAGGTATATTCACATCAGGAGGAAATCGATTAGCATCAGATAATTGATCCAGCATCTAGAGCAAGAAGTATCCCTTTGACTGATGTGAAGGGTGAAAACATTGACACTCAACCAATTTGGTGTTTTTACTGTTTTTCTTTAAGGAAAAATGAAAGAAATTGTATATATGCAACAGTTGTTGTTCTAGTTAGAAGTTAACAGAACTGAAAAATTTGAAAGTATATTTACGAGATTTGGCTGTTTTGTGAAAACATGGAAGGAAAACCAAGATGATCCATTAGAAGTCATTTGGGTTATTGAAATGCTCAGAATCTAACTCAAAGTTACCATGAAATGGTTACTGAAGTTGAATGAGATGACAATAGCACGGTTGCGCGTGATATTTCTGAGGCGTTTGACCGTGTATGGCAGAGGGTTGGCTGGCTAAACTTCGATGCTATGGCTTGTCGGATCATTTCTGTATATGGCTCTCCAGCTTCCTGAAAGAACGTGCCCTGCAATTGGCCGTCGTTAGATATCTCTTAAATACTTTCGTCACCAACGCTGGTGTTCCCCAGGGATCCATATTGTCTCCAACCCTCTTTTATTGTAAATCAACGAATTATTAGAAAAAATCGAGAATACAATAATTTGCTTTGCTGAAGACAGTATACTTCCATTTGGATTCCAGGACATCGACTACACATCTTCACTGGCAGCAGAAAGTTGCATATCTAAATGAGCATCTAGAAGTAATTTCAAATTGGGGTCAAAGTAACCAAGTTCAAATCGATGCTAGGAAAACACAGGCATCGGTTTTCTCCAAGGAGATAATTGTCTCAGGATCGGAGATATTAATGTCAAGTCAGACAATTTCGCTTTCTGCTTCGATAAGTTTGTTGGGAGTTGAATGCTTTATAAAGCTCAGATCAGATATTGTTTTCATGTATGGAACTCTGCTACCAATCATACTCTGAAGTTGCTGGATTCATTCCAGGAAAGAGCCATCCACTTGATTGGAGACGTGAACATCACTTGCAACCTTGATATCCTGGAACATCGAAGAAAGGTTGGAGATTTGTCTGTCTTCTATAATGACTTTACCGGGAGGTGTTCAAGTGGCTTACAACTTTTATATTGAACAAGAGCGGTAGATATCAGAAATACGCGACGGTCTGTGGCTGCTTAACGTTTCGTACAGTAACGTTCAGTACACTTCGAACTTCATTGTTTAAGAACTATTCCATGTGGAGAACTGCATCTATGTGGAATAAACTTACTGAAATCTATTTCATCTCCAGTGATTCAAATCCAATGTGTATCGCTACTTTCGCACAGGCACCGCTCTGAGAGTGCCTTAAGGATTTTTCTGTAGTGCTTGTGTTTTGTTCTTAAAAAAACAAACAATAATCAGAAAATCCACCATGAAAGTTCAAATACGTTTTGAAATGGAAAAATATATATAAAAATATTTTTAATCAGGAGAACATGAAAGTGGAGACAATTCCGATTGACATTTTTCTCCTGAACAAACAATGTAGTAAAACGCTATTGTATTTCATGATAGTAACTATACTTGATACAGCACAGGCCGATGAAGCTGTTACACGTAGTTAACAAATAACCAAAATATGAAGCAAAACCAATATGAAGCAAATCCAATATTTCTGAGAGCTGATGCAGAAGGTGCAGTTGTTTGAAAGAGACAAAATAAACTTTAGTGTCATTTCCATAACATGACCAAAAATTGAATCCAGTGAAACAGCGCGAGAAATTACCTCTTGGATCTACTATTTCCAAAGAAATAATTTGAAAAGATCTTCTGAACAACAAATTGATAACATCATCAAATTAGCTCAACATCCTCAAAATCAAGCTTATTGCTACATCCTCAACTACTCGCTCTTGATCATAAGTTGCATAACACGAATTGGAACCCTCTTCGAACGCATCGCGAATTAAAAACGAGATTTCAGCTTGAAAAACCATTTCATCAGATCTTTTCTCTTTACCTTCCTCGAGCCATTAAGCGCTATGTCATCAACTCAACCACTCGATGTATTGGAGCACTCAAGTGCGACGTAACGTCACCTGGAGCCCCCAGTAAATATTGAATAATTCACTGAGCGTACTATCAGGCTGACCGTTTTCCATTTTTCTCCACTCCTAATTGAATTCCCTCAGGCCTCTTATCATTATATCGATCAGGATCGCGGGTCACAGATCTGGATAGCCTCTGGCTTAACGGTGAACGATAGATCTAGTACAGTCGACGGGAAAGAGGAATTAATTGGACGTGGGTTTGTAGAGTGACGAGTTTCAAATATTTGATGCCAGATGTTTCCGACGGAATCTGAGGTAAATAGAGTCTATGCAGATATCATCTTGGGTAAATATTATCATCGATTACGATTATTGGCTGAGACTAAATAACAGGTAACTGATTCATATTGTTGTGATTCAATCGTAAAAATAACAATGGGGAAGTTATTTTCTCAAGAACTCACGCTTTCTGTTCATGTGAATTGAATCTATTGTCAAATTGTTAACAAGGGTGACAAAACAATTGAAAAATTGATATCAAACTCACTTTTTTCGAAATAATTCTTCAGATCATATGAACTTTAGGTTGGAACTTCTGAAAGTTTGAAAAATGAGGGTTTTGGCTTTCTATTTCTCTTTATGCAAAAAAATGTGGCAATCTTCCAAAGAAAGGAAGAAAGCAATCAATTTCAAAAAGGTTACTCTGTATAAGAGGTGCACAAACCCGTTCAGCTCGTTGGATAAGGGACTAAGTGGACAGCCAAAAGCTTTTTTTCCCAAAAACCACCAATCAATTTCAATTTCAAAGGGGTGTAGATCATGCAAAGACGTAAGTTTCAGCCACACGAAAGAAAAATACTTTCGAAAATTTTTATTATATGAAAACAGAGTTACATTAAAAGCATTTACACGATTGCTACACATATAGTGAATAAAAAAGGTAAAATTTCACTTAGAACGAATATGTAGGGGGAAAGATTGATTGGACTTTCAATAATCTGAAGAACGATCGCCTCCTGCCGAATCTGAAGTAAATGAAATCTATCCTGAAATCATCTCAAGTAAATATTATCAAATTTTTATAATCAATAAATTATTATCAATATTACGATGGTTCAGATTGATGTTCATTTCTCAATTTGAAGATTTTTCCTGTTCATGTAAAGTATGATAAAAGGATTGAAAAAAAAAATCAATCTGATCTTCAAAACTCAGTCCAAATATATGAGAATCAGGAAAATCAACTATTTTGCATATTTTCTCCAGAAAATATTAGTCACCAGTGAAGTAGTCACCAATAATAATTGAACTAATTTTTTCAGAAATGTCGACATCTCAATTCACTCACTCTACCGATGAATCCATACGTTCCAATTATGATAATCATAAAACCAATTTTTATCTTCCTCACAATAATTTACAGCATGGCATTCCTAACGAACAAAAGAAGAACGAACACCTACAACCTGCGCTATTATATTCACCCGAAAAATCATAACGACTAGTATAAATCTGCCTCGAGCTATGCATAACGTCTGCATGGCGTTGTGGATGCACAAGAAAAAAGACAGCTGGTTATGAACCCCACACGCACCTATGACCATTACTTCGGGGTATTGTAGATGGTAGACACGTTCACAAGGACGCCGACTCATTAACTTTGCTGTGTTTGTTCATTACGGCGTTGCCATGTTGGGATGTTGAATATCTCAGAATATTATTTAGAGAGGGGATTCAGTCATTCATATTTATAACATCCATGAAACACATCATGTATAAAATATTCCAGAGTAGGTCCTTTTTTGATAGTCATAACAAAAATCTTAAAAATGATCTAAGCGGCTTTATTTCCACGAGTCTACCACACTATAAAATGTTAAAAGTTGGATGAGAACGTGTCGTTCTGGCGTGAAGAAGATGTTTATCAAAAAACTGGTCCGTTTCACTCATGTGCACAATACCTAATTTTCAATTGAAATTGCTTATTATTGTACATCATTCTTCATTGTTAAAAAAAAATCCATATTGACAAATATTTTTTAAAAAATATTAAAATTATTATATACAATGAACAATCTTTATATATTATAACAATCATATATCATATCATTTTATATTATAACGATCATACATCAATAAAACAATATATAAATCATTACAGATAATAAATAAATAAAATATTACAGGTGAGTAAGCATCTGAAATGGGCACTAAGAGTTGAAATACATCATTATAATATTCCTTTGAGTCAAAGTAAGCTTGTTGCCGAAGTAGGTACTCCTTTAACTTATTTTCTGTTTTTTTTTAAATTTGTTATTGTCCTATAGCACATTGGAAGATGGCTATATATTTTCTTGCTCTCTCATATCAAAGTAAATTTTGTAATTGCTGATTTTGGGATTGGCAAGGGTAAATTACGACTTCCTCTCGAGTGGTCTATCATTATTTGCTGCTGAGTTAGAATATTTTTTGTGAATTAGGCACACGGTTTCTTGAAGAAAAAAACAAGGTACAGTAAGAAATTTGTGACTGATAAAAAGTGATTTGCAGTGGTCTTGTGATTTTGCCTGACAGCCCTTTTTCGTAGAAGGACTACTGAATTTAGTAGTTGCTGGCTACAAAAGCCCCAAAAGGCAATTCCATATCTCAAGTGCGACTCGATTGAGGAAAAATACACAGTTCTGGCTAAGGATTGATTGAGGATAGAAACAACAGCCAGATGCTATTTTTTCCATAAATTTGTTATGTGCTCATCAAATTTAAATTTAATTTATCTTCTATAAATACCCCTAAACTCTGTTTGCCAATTGCATTTTGTAGAAGAATATAGTTTACCTATATTATCTATTGATTCCCAGTTATATTCTACCGCTCTCCCTTTCATTGTATCCATCGGCGTTAGCTTGTGTGCATTACACCATATGCTGCTTTTATAAATTTCACATATGGTGAAAGCTCTTGTTTGCTCGAAAAAGGCATCACAAGATAAAATTTTCTTCATCAACACTTCCTCTGTATAACTATTACTTTTATAATCCATTCTAAACCACTTTTGTTTTTCAACCTGGCTGAACAAGAGGCACTATTTCCTCATCAGAACAAAAATACCCTCTCTTGATGCTTGTTCTGCTGACGAAAACTCTCTTTGTGTATGTTTAGTTGCCGGAATGGAGAAACGAGGCTGAAAATTTGTCAGGCAAGTTTTCTACAATTTTTTCTAGGTAATACTGAGTATTTTAAATCAAAAATTAAGTGTTGTGCGAGAAAAAACGTATCCGCGCTAGAGTAACATGTTGCAGTTGCTGTTTTGAAAATCCATCAGTGAGGTGAACTTATTGAAATGATGTCGCCAAAACCACTTCCAAAACCTTCGTAATAGTTGAAAAAAGACACTGAAGATTAAATATTTGAGTAGCTGTCTGTGACGAAAAGAGATACACACGCCAAGACATCAGAAAAGGTACCAGACCCCAATCTGTTTTAAAAATTTGTTTTAAAAATCTGTTTTTCCGTTAATCAGCTCTCATAAGTTGAAAAACTCATGCGAGCTAAGGACTAACGAGGTCTTACCTTTTATCGTGTGATTCCTAACACGTTAAAACCACAATACTATCTTTGATAGATCTGTCCGACACTGATGTGGAATAACACTGCAAAACCGATCTATATGTGATTATTTCATCGATTTTGTCCGGCTGTTACAATATTGCTCTGGCAAGAAATTTGCCCATCCCTGTGGTTTTCCACACGGATGGGCAACTCTCAACATCTATCAGGTAGATGGTGATTGTTTCAAGGGTTCAAGGGTTGTTGGCATTTGTATATCTTTTCCACATAGTTTGCAAAGTGATTCGACAACTCAATAATTGTATGATTAAACATTTATCTGAATGTATTGACCTCTATGTTCAATGCGTGCTTTGTCTGCTTGTGGAGTCAAGCAATAATGGGAGATTAGACCTTGGAAAACTCATTTCTATAAAGAGTAATTCCGGCATAACCTTTTTTTTTGGAGATGACATAAATGTGCTATCAATAGCGAACATCACTGACGTTCAATAAAATGAGGTGGATTTCTGAGAAAAAATTTGTTAAAGATGGTTATCGAATGTGTAATGTGTGAAGAATCGAGTAAATTTTGGCAAAGATGTATTTTCATTTCAGAGATCGACTTCCATCGCACCCGACATGGCAACATCTCGATCATTGGGCAGCTAGAACAAGAGACGGCAACTTCCAGAGAAGCTCCGCGTGAGACAAGGAAAAGGATCGGACGGCCTCGGGGGCCATAGGTCACGGTGCTGGATCCACCCGCACACCTCATGTTCTCACGCCGATCAAGACGGCCGACGGATCAGGTGCTCGGCTCGCAGCGAGAGCATTTGTTTCGCTTTTCAGAAAGATGGGCATGTTGTATATTACACGGGTTTTTAACCTTTTTACTGGATCTGTTATAGACCATTTCAAGCTAAATTGTTATGGTCTTTTGAATTTCATGAATAACCTTAATTTGGCTGGAAATCATTTTGGCGGTGGAAATAATGAGGTAGTGATTTTTCACTGGATTCAAGAAGTTTCTGTCATTTTGGGTGACAACTTAGAATATGATTATCAAACTGTTTGATAACTTCACTTTGCACGGGCAGATATTGTGATGTATTTCTGATGAAAGGGGATTTCAACACTGAAGTAATAGAAGACACAGAAAACGAAGAGAAAACCCTAAATTCAACTTTTAATTGACTTTTTTGATACTGATCATGATTCAACACTGACTACTGCAATTAGTACTTGTCGAGGGATAAAAAAGAATTGAACAGACTTTAATGAAGTCCTTCAATGGAAATCTGGAAGGCTGATTTTCAACTCTCAAGATACATAAATGACAAACAACATTTTTATAATCAATTGAAAGATTACTTCGAATAGGTACACACCAAATTATTCAAGATATGTACACAATTCATCTAAAGGGTACATTGAATAGCAAAAGGCTCAACCAAATTCGGAGAAAAATAGTTCTATGCAAAGGGATGAAAAGAAACCTAGATAACCAAGAAGCGAAACAAGAATACGCCAAATAAAACGATGACTGAAATTTCCGATACAAAAAGCCGAAACCGATTATTATACGAAAATTTAGAAGAAATTGAAATAATCCTCAAAAATGTGGTATCCAATCAAATAAATTAAAATTGTTTATACTTTGATAAAACGGTCATTATTTATGACTGGACATAAATCGTAATTACTCACAATTTCTTCGCAGCGTCCAGCATTATCTTTGAATTGATTTATTGTATGTGAAGCAATGATATCAATACGTGGGAGAATAAAATTTATTTTGTTGAGTCTATAAAATGAAGAAAGTTTAATCTTACTGAAATTTTATATACACATCATCGCCAAGGTCAACTTGCTTTTTCAAAAACTGAGAATATTCCTTATATCGAGACAAAAATAAATAAACTGGAACAAAACGAACAGGAATAAAAACATATTTTTTGAAATGCGTCAAATTTTGGCAATGCTATGTGGGAAAATTCTAAATAGCAAGTGATTTTCTTCAATCTTTCTCGTATTTGAGTAGAAATGTATAAATTTGGCTCGAATACATTCGATTCAAAATCTGTTTTCTTGTTCACGAAATGTTTCTTGTTATTAATGTGTGTCATTTTTAAAATTGTTTAAAATTGTTTTACCAGTTAAATTAGTTACCCTATCTGAAATTTTTGTGTTCTCTATATCCATTATGTGATCCTCCATATGTATGGATTGTTCCAAAACATATTGTTGCGAATCATGACTTGAAAAGAATAACGCAGGCCGCCATTGGTGGTTATAAACAAATTGTGACGTGGCCAAGATCGCGCCATTTCGCGTCCGGCTTCGATGAAATTCCAGGAAATTTCCTATGGCCCTCAATTGCCAATACAAACGCGACTCACTAGCCGATCGCGATAGTCAAGTGAAGTCAAGTTTCGCGGACAGTGCAGTGGGTCATTTCTAATTCTTTTTTTCAGTTAAATCAATTTTCCTATAGGATCAATTTGCTGAATATCATACCTCAAATAAAATAACACCGGCCGCCACTGTAAGCCATAAACCAATTGTGACGTGGCCACGTATGCACCAGCCCGGCCGCCGTTTCGCGGTTGTACGATGTTTGCCGCCTTTCTGGACATGTCAAGAATGATGCTATCGGCTTTGATGGAATTCCAGTGAATTTCCTACCGCCTTCGATTACCGAATATAAACTCTACCCCCTCGCCTATCGAGATAGTCAAGTGAAGTCAACTTTCTCGGGCAGTGCAGTGAGTCGTTTCTAAAATTTCTTCTTCAGTTGAACTAGTTTTCTCTCGACATTTTTTGGGTATTTGTTACCTTCCACAATCTGAAAAATATAAAAATTATAATGGAGAACTTTATACAAGTGTACAAGGGCAAACCTTTTAGTTTACCCCGATACATTACTACGTAAAAATCAAAGTATTTTTCACAAAGAAAAATTTTCTATTCATCAGAAACTTATCGTATTCAACAATTCTGCCTATCAAAAAAATTGTTAGGAAATAATAATTATCTTTTACATTTCGGAGGCCAAAATCTGCCTCCGTCTTCAGAAATGTATGAAAAATTACAATATATTTGCAGTTATTCCTTTTTTGTTAGTTTATTTTTTCACTCTTCGACAGATGTCAAAGAAGTTTTGAAATATGACATTATATCAATGTTGTTGATTAACAACTGAAACATTCGATGTAATGCGAGGTACTCTCCAATATCAGTCTGTTGCCATTTCTCCACTATCCAAAGTTTTCTTCAAGATGTGTAGCCAAGTACGGTCTATTTGTAAGGAGCTATTCGAGATACAATTCTCTCCAGACATAAGAATATACGCTGATTCTTTCAGTTTATGTCGAAAAGACGTAAAAGACGTAAGACGAATTGGAAATAGGTATGATGTTAGAACTACTTTCAAAACAAAAAATACACAGAGATCTAAACACACACATACAAAACCCAACAACACTGAAGAAAAAACAAAAAATTGTATTTATGAAATACCTTGTTCTCGTGGTAGAAGTTACATTGGTGAAACCTCGAGATTATTGAAAGTGCGTGAAAATGAACATCGAGATTAAATAAAAAATAGGAAATTGACAGGATCAAAATTATCAGAACACATTTTAAAATAAGACGGTGAACATCGGGTGGAATGGAAAAAGACAAAAATGATTACCATTACCTCATTCTGAGAGATGTGAGCTAAAAGAATCAGCGTATATTCTCATGGCTGGAGAGAAATGTATCTCGAATAGCTCCTTAGAAATACTTGGCTACCCATCTTGAAGAAAACTTTGGATAGTGGCGAAATGGCAAGAGACTGATATCGGAGAGTACCTTGTATTACATCGAATGTTCCAGTTGTCAATCAACAACATTGACATAAATTCATATTTCAAAACTTCTTTGACATCTGTCGAAGAAGTAAATAAATAAAATAACAAAAAAGTAATAACTACGAATATATTCGAATATTTTATCCATTTCTTAAGACGAAGGCAGATTTTGGCCTCCAAAACGTAAAAGGTAAGTATTATTTCTCAACAATGTTTTTGATAGGGAAAATTGTTAAATACGACAGGTTACTGATAAATAGAAGATTTCTCTTTGTGAAAAATACCTTGTTTTTTACGCAGTAACTTATCGTGGTTAACTGGAAACTTTGCCCTT
The DNA here is from genome assembly GCA_015342105.1 of Leptinotarsa texana. Taxonomy (NCBI): domain Eukaryota; kingdom Metazoa; phylum Arthropoda; class Insecta; order Coleoptera; family Chrysomelidae; genus Leptinotarsa; species Leptinotarsa texana. The sequence goes on from WOGN01000595.1 coordinate 13,428, forward strand.
CTACACTTGTATAAATTTCTCCATAATAATTTTTATATTTTTCAGATTGTGAAAGGTATCAAATACCTAAAATAAGGTCTATAAAAAACTGATTTCTCCTCCACAAAAAATGACTTTCGTTGACTTTCCTTTTTGAAATTCCTGTGTTCCTTGAATCCATTATGTGATCCTCCATTTATGTAAATTGTTCCAAAACATATTGTTGCAAATCATGTCCTGAAGAAAATAACACTGGCCGCCACTGATAACATTAACCAATTGTAACGTGGCCAAAATTGCTCCGGCTCGCGGTAGTTCTTTATTCGAATTCCAGTAGATTTCTTACCGCCTTCAATTGCCAAAGAAAACGCGACCCATTCGCCTATCGAGATAGCCAATTGAAGACAAGTTTCGCAGGCGGTGCAGTTGGTCATTTGTTGAATTGTTCATTCAGTTGAATTACTTTTTATGTCTGAAATTTCTGTGTTATCTAAATCCATTATTTGATCCTCCATATGTATGGATTTTTCCAAAACACATTGTTGTAATCATGCCCTAAAGATAATGACGCCGGCCGCCACTGGTAGTCATGAACCAATTGTGACGTGGCCCAGAACCCGCCAGTCCGGTCGACGTTTCGCGATTGTTCGTTGTTTTCGGCCGTTCTAGACGTGGCGAGAATAATGCTTCCGGCTTTGATGGAATTCCAGCGAATTTTTTACCGCCTCCGATTGCAAGATAAAAATACTTCATAAGGTCTTTCATTTCACTGAGAGACTGTTGAACTTTCAAACTGAAGGCTCATATAAGGTATTCAAGTATTTGTTTGAACGTCTAGAGTTGGAACATGCGTTCTCTTTCAGTAACCGCTGATATTGGGTAAAAAAAAATTCAGTGATCTCCTCGAAGAAAATGTCATTAATGTTCTTCGGTTACAATTCTTATTTAATCCTCTAGTTCAACTCCTCTCCTTCATGAGTATTTTCCACAAAAAAAAACATCACAGCCAAAACTCTAATTTACATTTCTTTCTCGTCATGATTTAATAAAATTCTGGCTTTCTGTGACACCGTAGAAGGGCATATTATTCCTCTGCGACCTCCATTTTTCCGAGTTAATCAGTTTGTTGGGATCAAAGAGAAAATATCTAGATTCTCTTAATGTAAAAAAGCAAATATGGTGGAAAAGCACAATGCTGCTAATTGTTCTGAGTGCGCAGTTAGGTTGAATCACTCTAAAATGCTTTTGACTTCTGAAAAGAAAGGAGCAAGCGGAATTCGAGAAGGACCTTTTCGCATCGATGCTTTCCAAATATATTTTACAACCGCCGTTAATTAATTTTATAATGCAATTTCATCCTTTCAGAAGCACCGTGCATATACATATAGTGATTTAATCACAGCATTCAGCTTAACTAACTATAATAATTTCATAACATAAAAGTTTTCAATAAATATACTTACCTCAGAGTAACAAAAGACAATAAAGTGACCTTTTGCATCCTTATCTTGAAGGCAGCATAACTTTGTTTATTTACAGGAAGTAAGTTCGACCATAAAACAGTAGCGGTTGGTTCAGTTGATAATCGGAGGGATAGTACATATTTATAAAATAAATAATTTCAGGTGAAAATGTATTCTGTTCAGTTAGTTCCTACATGAAATCTGATTTATTATTATTGACTATGGAAATGAGGCCAATTTTTCTACCACCTACTGGATTTTTATTTATGTATGGCTTTATAATAAAGCTCGTGGTTGACTGGCTTAAAATTGAATTATTTCATATGAACTAATTCATAACAATGACAAATATTGATTTCAAAAGTAATAAACTTTGCTTCATAAATCTGATGAAGAAATTTGTGATCTATTCTCAGATTTGATAAACAAGCGGTACGATATGAAGAATTTTCGAGTAGAAATCATGTATATTTATAATAACGATTGAGGTTTGATATTATTCTGTGATTTCATTCAAAATTCGTATCTGGGGTTCTTTGTGCGCTATGTGCGAATATAAGCCTCTTGCATTCGTAAGATGTACACAGGTCATTTACGTACAGCAAGAACACCGAATACACTTCCGATTTGTAACCATTGTATTGAACAAACAGTTTACGGTTGACAAAATATGATTCCAAAAGTGCTATATACACTTATATATACACTACATACACGTTCGAGAGCTTGTGTAATAGAAGTGTGTGATTTATTATGTGGAAAGCTTTCAAGAAATCTGTATACACCACATCCACCTCACCCCATTATCTAGTGTTTCGCATAGAAATTGACTGAATATTGATAGATTACTAATTGTCGAACGATAATTCATGAATCCATGTTGATAGACAGAAATTATATGTCTCGTTGACAAGTAGATGCGGTTGTACAAAATTATATCAAATAATTTATTTTATAAATATATAATATCCCTCCGAGTATCAACTAAACCAACCGCCACTGTCTTATGGTCCAACTTACTTCAAATGTAAACAAATTCTCCATAACCTGTCATTACCCTCCACTCCCCCTTGCCCATAAGTTATACAGAAAAGGATAGTACGATACCCATTTCAAAACACATGTATTGTATTGGCATAGTCACCGTACAGGCATGGCAACTCTATGTCTTATTATTACTCTGAGATACTTACTATGTTTCATCATGACTTCGGAAATGTAATGTAGAACCAGTTATGACATCTGCGTTTTTGTGAATTGTCCTTGGGTGTATTTTGTATGACGATAAAATCTGTGAACTTTATGGAGCAGAACGTAACTATAGGGTCTTTTGCTTCTGCTATAAAGTATAATTTGTGTCATCTGTAGAAGATTTCTGTTTGAACCTTAAGACCTCATGAAAAAATATCCTAATCTATTTTTGAGATGCACTGTTTGAAACCTTTAGTGTAGAATTGAATATTACTGGAGTTTTTTCCAACACCAAATCGAATACCTTGACACGTATTTAGATCACCAAGTGATCATCTTCAAGAGGAAGATTGAACAGTTTAATCTTCCTCTTGAAGATGAAGTGTGAAGAACACGTGTCGAGGTGTTGAAAATAACGATTTGGTGTTGTGAAAAAACTCCAGTAATATTCTAATCTATTTTGTAAAAACTTTTGATTCAGTTTCGTTGATTCGTTTCAAGGATTTATGAAAATAGCATTTGATACTTTTGAATTATTTTCTTTTTGAGATGGATTACCATATATATTGAAGAGAACTCTATTCAACCATTAACGAATCTATTATTACTCCATTTACAAGTTCTGAAGGAAATATTTTGGGAATACTTGGTTTTTGAAAATAAAGTCCAAACTGTTGAGCCTGGGATTGAACTTTGCTAATTGGTGGCCATCAGTTAATCACATAATCTCTCCTGTAAATAGCTTTCGAACCCTAGCCCCGATGTAAATTGCTCCGCTCTTGAAACAAGCACATTTGTTGTACAAACACACAACATAATGCATCATCCCATAATCTTTACAAATCCTTCAACGTCCATTAAGTTTAAACTTTTTCGTTTTTTGTTAACGAAAAAAAATTAACATTTGGTAGTGGCTCTTGGTACGACACTATTTTGAATTATGACAAATGAGATACCAGAAAATTAATGTGAAAAATACTAGTCTAAACCATAAAACTATCTAGTGGAGTAGTCACTTACTGGATAAGTAGTAGATAGTACAGTGGACGGTCTGTCTGTTTGTGTCTTCATAGCTCGTGAAATATATTGAATAATGAATATGAAAGTATACTTGAAATCGTGAGTTGTAAACTTTTTTTCACAAACTATAATGGCATAATGTTTCATCATCAGTTCAAAAAAAAAAGTATTCGAAGATACTTCGAATTATTCAGATTTTTTTAATCCAAATTTAAAGAACATTGGTGGAATCCGGCAATTATGAATATGGATTCCTACAGGGTGTAATAGGTACGTTAAATATCCAAGTGATGTATTCATGAGACTATTTTGAGAAAAAAGTGTACATAAACGGAAATGCTTTCTTTCGGAGACACAGGTAACTGAATTTTTTTGTTAATTTTTTCAAAATAACTTCTGGTTTTTTAACGTGAGAAATCATAATTTTGTAATAATTTTCATGTTACATCCGGAGGGCGCTGACAGTAAACTGTTGGTAGATCTCATGGAAAAACACAATTCCCACACCGTTTCCAAGTAAGAAAGTTACACTTCCTCAACAAAACTTAAGAATGTGGTGGATCTAGTCAAAATGAACAACTATTTTCTATAAAATGTTCAACAAAAAATCATTCGTTATCGAGATACAAATTGTTAAAATTTTTCAACACATGATTGGTTTTTGTCATACGTTTCTTGCAATTTTACTGGTATCTCGAAAACTAATGAATTTTTGATGAACATTTCAAAGAATAAAATTGTTTATTTTGACGAGATCTACCACATGAATAGTATCTGTAATGTTTTCAGTAACTTCACTTAGCTCCCTAGGAAATAAGTGATATGTATCGATATAGAAAATTGTAAATATCTCAAAAACGATCACCTCCGGCATTGTTGAAGAAGTGTATCTTTTTTGTGGGGTTTGGGTCTTTTTATGAAAAGTTAGGGTGATCTGAAATATATAATGATAGCGTACACAGCGCTCTCTAGACGTTTTATAAAAATTAATAGGAAATTATGAATTTCCGTATCAAAAATAACTCCGGGTGAATTATTTCGTGCAAATAACTCATTTTTGAAAATGAAACAATGAAAAAAATTTGCAATTTCAATACCCTGTACTTCTAAGGCACTGTTGGACACAAGTTTGTATAAATTTTTTTCTTAAAATTGTCTCAGAAATACGTCACTTAAATATTTTAACATACTTATAATACACCATGTATCCTTTTTTTTCGCTAGTGTACTACACTGAAACACTTACGTCGACACATTTTCTATCATGAATAACATTTTCTTGAAAACAAACAATGAAAATCTACCAACTGGAAAATGTATTGACTCAGTCACTTTTCTTGTATCATAAAGAATATCTTGGTGTTGAAGACAAAAAGGTGGATATATGAGGTGAATTGCATTTTCCATTCATATTTGTATTGATACATTACAGCGCATCAAATCAACAAATACATGTTTGCCAGATTGTGAAATTGACATAAATATCCAATGACATTGGCGTTAACGATTTCCTGTCAAATTCAACTTTTCAGAATTGAGTTATGAAAGCATAATCCATTTGAAATCCATCTGTAATATTTCACTATTTTCATGCTATGCGTGTGGTCAGAAATGCTCAGTACCCTCATTAGGATCAGGCTCGAGTCTGAACTCCTCAAGATGCCTAATCTAATTTCTAATATTGATTACATTAGACAGGACGATACAAGCCAAGGAAGTATTCTAGACAATAATCACTCTAAAAATTTCACAGTGGTTGACAATAACATAAGAAGCATCTGAAAAAATGTTGATAAATGATAAATATAGAATTTTCTTTTAAGAACTCAGTTTTGAATATTTTTGAATTGTGTTGACAGAAACAAAAAAAATAACGTATGTTGTTATTTTCCGTTTTGCTGGATACAAAATAATATACAATGAAGGAAATTTGAACCAAAACAATGGCACCGTCATTTATGTGAAGTCAAATATGTATAAGAGGCTCGAACTGATTCACTATAATGTTTCTACCTCAATAAAATTTTTGATGAAACCTCTTTGGTAATCCATGCGCTCCACGGATCTTCTACCACTCCTTTAACAGAAATTTATCCAATTATTTAGAAACCCTAATGAAAAATAATCATGAGTATTCCATATTTGCAGAAGACATAAATATCAATATTATAAATACAGATAATGACACATTTAATGATTATTTGAAAAAGATGGCTGAATAGGGATATACCGTTATCATAAATGCATCAGCATGCCTTATCAATTGTATGGACCCCCTTTTTCAAAATATTTCAGTAATAATCTTGAACTCGTTAACCGAATACCTATCATTAACCAAAACTGACATCATTCAACTGCTATTGTGCAAAATATTAATGGCAATATTGAAACTGAACATGAAGACGGAAAGTTTATTAAAAGGTTCAATGACAATAAGTTAATGAAATTATCAAACATATAAATTGGCAGAATATTCTCTCAGACATCAGTTTTGATAACATCTCTGAAAGATTCGTAGAGGTTTTGCAAAATGAAGTTGAACAATGTACAAGTTACATAAAAATGAAAAAAAAAATATAATAAGAGAAAAAAATAGATGTTAGCATTAGCAGTTGAATCTGCTGGTAAAAAAAAATCTGAATCTACAGTCGAAGGAAGATCTGTACAATGCGACTTTAACAAATGAATATGGAAATTATTGTAAAAATACACTTTTATAAACTAATGCAGAAAACTCAAACTCAGTATTATGAAAACAAAATCAATGGAAACATTAACAACCTTAAAAATCTTTGGACATTATCGAAAAAAAACAATGGTGATGAAATGAAAGAAATAACATCGAGTTCATAAAAAATAAATATAACTCGAGGATATCCAATACAAGATTTTGAATTTTGAAAGATTGAAAATCGCGTATTGAAAACAGAAAATTACAATATTTCAATGTAATGAAGGTTCAGCATTTGATATAAGATACGAAACTTTTGTAGAATCTTTAGAAAACTTTTCACTGTGAGAGATAGTTTGGGTAAAAAATTTGACATTTCACAATTTTTCAGGTGATTCCGAAATGAGCTTGTATGATACAGTGGAAATAAACGATTATCTACTAAGATGCAGAGCTTCAGACAGTCTTTCTGCAATATACTAATTGAACAAAGATAATAATTATAATAATCTACTTTCCAAAACTACCGAACCTGTCTTGAATATAATCATACAAATCACAGAAATAAAATCTCACAAATGATATTTTTTTAATGAAAAAAATATAAAATAGATTTTTTCCAGAATTTCATCAAGAAATCACAAAATGTTATACACGAAAATTAAATATTTTTTCAAAAAATATTCTCATTTATAATGCCTACTTCAGCCTTCTCATCTCTAATTTTGCTGTTTTCCAAATTAGTCAAAGAAACAATAAAACTTCTAAAACATTAAAATTTCCTCAATTGCCGTTCCGTCGCATTCATAGCTCCCACCTTTACATCAAATCCCTAAATACCCAGAATCTCTTTCCAAAACATTCCTTTCGCTATCTCTCCTCCCTGCATGCCAACTTCCATTAAAGGATTATAAAGTTCAGTTCAACTCTTGACAGATTTCATCGCGCTCAGATCAGGAGACCGGGATTGTCCGATTCCCCTTTTGTCTGTCAAAATCAACATTAACGGTTCGATATTCCTTTTCCCCCCGATCAGTTAATGTTTTAATCCTGTTACAATCTCCATCAGATGTTCCGCTACTTAGGGTAGTGGTCATAATGAATGATTCATGCTTCAAAACATTCACTTGAATGTCTTAAAAACTGATAACTAGTTCTATAATTCAATTCATTTGGTTTTCCATAATAGGCAAGTAGTGGCAATCGATATAGGTATAGAGAGAAAATGGAAAAGAACAGGGATGATCCTGGTTCCAACTAGTATTTTTGACAGAAAATTGAACACAGAAAAGTATGAGTTCGATGAAGAATATATGACATAACTCAGAAATATGAGAACTTCTCAGTTTTAAAAACAATTCCTGAATCGTACGAAATTTTTGTTCGAAATCGAATTTGTTCAATTATCAAATTCAATAAGGAAGTGATTTTTACACCAGTTTCAGCAAATATTCGAATAAATATTGTGAAATTAGTTTTATTACAAGAGTTGCAAGATGAAAGTTCAGCTAGAAATTAGTAAATTTGACCGTTGTAATGGATGCATATCTCGAAACCAATGTAGTAAAGTCCAAAGTGGGTAGATCTACCTGACCCTCCAAAACCCTTAGCTCTATCCGCGGCTCAAACTTAAACTAATAAATTCTGCTTTGCAACAAAGCAAATTCTCTACTTGATTTTTTTCACTTATAAGACAGAAACATATTTGTCTATGACAAAAGAATAACAACAGATACATGAAATTTAGAGATTATACAGGGTGTTTCAAATTCGATCCTCACCATTGGGATATCGGAAACAGTTCGAGATAAGAAGATGGTTAAAATGGGTCGAAGTTGCGCATTTAGATGACTAACAATTTGCCGTTGAGAAAGTTCTGAAATTCCGTGTATATTCAAAGATATCCGGAAAAAAACAGAAAATTCGGAAAATGGTTTTTATTTTTTCTGACTTTATTTCTGGAAGGATTCGAAAATAAACTGCACTTTCACATTGCAGCTTTTTACCTGCAACATTATGGTGTTTTCAGATTTGTTATCCGACGTTTTGTCTTCCGACCATCATCATCAACTTTATCATTTCTAATGGACACTACATTGGATTCTTTCCGATTTGAATGAGACCAGAATTTTTCTTTTCAATGATGTATCATATATTAGCATTCTTTTTCGAAAAATTGGAAATATTGAAAAATATTAATTCTTATTGTAATAGGCTTTGACTGAATTTGACTTTCAATTTTTTACACTCAATAACATTTTGTGATTGTACAAGTCATTAAATTTTTGGAGAAAAATTTCTTTCACGAATGAAGAAAAAAGAGGTATGATACAAATGTATTACAAATACTTTAGAAACAGTGTTAGGACATCAGAAATGTATTTCAACTTGTATCCGGGAAGACGACAACTACATCAAAATATGTTCAAGTTATTGGATCAAAATCTCACCGAGTTTGGCTCATTTGAAAAGCCGAGGAAAAAATACGGAGATAGAATGGACCAGGAAACTAAAGAAAATTTGATAAATGAGGCATATATGAAATAAGTTAGACATTGCGTCCTTTTCAATAAATATTGATAATTTGCGGATAAACATGAACCCGGGGAAATCTACACGTCAAATTTCCTCCGAAATGAATATTTGTCATACAAGTGCTTGAAGAGTTCTCAAAATACGCGGTTTAAAATGTTACAAAATACACATATCTCCAAATTTGCATTGAGGTGATCCCGAAAGGCGATTCGTATTTTTTATTGGCTAATAAGTAGACCTGATTATCTTGTTTCCCTATTATTCGATTCATTATTAACGTGTGGGCAGAAATTTAACAAAGATACAAATTTGGGTCCTCATTTATTTGACGGAATTCTGAATAGAGAAACATATCACCAGTTTTCATTGTCGATTTTCGAGCATTATTTGGATAATCTACCTACCAGCAAGGTCTCCAGAGTTAAGTGTTATTGATAAGTTCTTGTGTGGTACACTGAAAAATAAGTTTTTGGTCAGAAAAAATATCAATATCGAGGACCTTCAACACAGAATCCTGAGAGTGTTCGGAAGATTGAGGAGGAGGAAAATTAATCGTACAGTGAATAATATTTGAAGAAAAGCACAGTTGTGTTATCATGAAAAAGGCCATTATTTTGAGAATTTGCTGTAATTTACTTTTGTGTTTACATTTTAGTTAATTAGTGTCATTTGTTCAAAGTTTAATTATTGAAAAGGTCACAATGTCAAATTTTGATTGTTGATTATGTCTCCTTATTTTTTCAGTGGATTTTCAAACGAACCAAACTCGGTGAGATTTTGATCCAATAACTTGAACCTAGTTCGATGTGGTTGTTATCTTTTGGGAAACAAGTTTAAATACATTTCCGATGTTCTAACAGTTTCTATTATATTTGTAATAAACTTGTATCATATCTCTTTTTTCTTCATTCATGAAAACCATTAATCGCCAAAAATTAATGAATTGTACAATAACATTATGTCATTGAGTGTAATAAATTGAAAGTTATATTTAGAAACATGAAGAATCAATTTTTTTCAATATCTCCAATTTTTCGATAACTGATGATATATCAATAAATTGATAGATGTAGCCGTTACTACGTGGTAGGAGATCATGATGAAAAGAGGAATGAAAATTTCTATGTTTTTACCACTTTTATTTGTAAGTAACGTTACTGCAGTTTCGTCCTATATGGAC
>WOGN01000596.1:0-23445 GCA_015342105.1 Leptinotarsa texana
ATCGCCTAGGGGCAACGTGCGTGTGACGTCAGGCTCAGGTAGACGTCCCTTCGTCGAATTGGGTCAGCGGCGGCGTTAGATATTTCGTAACAATACACTAAAGAAAAGGTATGATTATATTACAAAAAGAGTTAATAGAAATCAATCTTTGTTTTTCATTTTTCTCAAAATCACTTTTTGATCACTGGCCCTTCATATGCTTCATGCCTGAAGTGGTGGATATTACCTTCTTGTTGATGATAAATATCAGAGCTTTATAAGTTATATAACAATGATGAGAGCGGTGAACCCTGTGGAACCTCCTGTTCTGGGATAAATTCGTCTGAAAAAATACTCAGTATTTTAACTCGCAGTTTTCTGTCAATTAGCAGATTCTTAATTGATATGATAGAAGAAAGAAAAAAAGGAAACACATTTTTCAATGATTCTAGAATGGTTTCAACATGAGGATATGCATAACAAATATATTACAAAACAGAAAAAAGAAAATCAAGGATGAAATTTTATATAGTTCGTGAGTTTTTTTTTTATTGAAAAACATTTATTGAATCTTTCAACAAAAGTGAGAGTTTGTTATACTCATTCAAACCTTTATAAAATAAAACTTTATTGTACTAGTCAAATTAGTTTGAGGAAGGTGGAATTTTTGGAAGCTACTCTCTCTTGTTAAGTGGTTATGGATTTGAGATTTATATACAGAATTCTTCAAAATAAGTTGGAAGCAAGTTATGTGTTACTTTGAGTCAGACAAAAGTTATTTTCTTTATATTTAATATAAATTTTCGCAAAATAAAAAGGTCATCAATTGAAAAATTTGAATAATATTAATTTATGTAAGTCCAATAACTTTTTTGCGTTCCAGAAGATTGTGGTATCAAGCGAATCGTGCGAAAGGACTATATGTATCAATCTTATATTGAACAACAAAAACAGACTCTGTGGCACTACAGTTTTAATCAGTATCAAACTATTGTTTGATGACTTCAATTTCGTTTATTCATTGTAGATGTGCAAAGGTAGCAATTTCCAACAAGGACCGGGAACTGGTAATCAAAATCCTTCGACGTTACCGACGTCTATTAATGGACGAGGTGGTCGGCCTTTGGATAATCGCCCGCCACGATTGGCAGAAAGAGATGGCGAAGAAGTAGCGCCCAGACCAATAATAAAGGAAGAAGAGTTGAATAGAATGGATGAAATCGGTAAAGATATGGGCTGGGCCGAATCCGATGAAATAGATTACAAGTGAGTAGAAGTTAAAATCAAAAAAAAAATATAGAAGCCTAATTTTTTCTCTTTATAATGTACAAAGTTTTGAAGATTATAATGTTATTTTTCAGAACCTCACTGTTAATATTTCTGGTACAGTGATATCATTAATCGGTTATTTAAGACTCTAGTCTCAATTAACAGATTTAAATAAAATTGAAATTTGTCATTGGTTTTTGCTTTGAATTAGATGGACACTTCATGGACATTCATTAGGCCTTTTTTTCATTCGTTTGGACTTCCATTGTCTAATATGACATAAATTGATATGAAATCCCTGAAAGAGTCTGTAAAAAATTTAAAAAAATTAGCTGAAAAATAACAGTTTTATTAAGCAAAAAACTGAAATTACAACGAAATAATATACGAGCAACAACCAAAAAATTAAAAAAATTGAACTATAAACACGAGCTGAAAATTAAAAAATTATTAACAAGACATGAAAATTAAAAGATTCCAAACCTAGTTACTTCACGATGTTTCTATTGTTAGTATCCACAATCGTCTTCGGGTTATAACCTGATTTTTTTTGTTGTTGCTTGTATATCATTTAATTTTTTCAGATTCTTTCAGAGATGTTGAATCAATTTATATCATATTAGACAATGGAAGTCCGAACTAATGAAATGCACTACGAAACGTTGTCAACCACCTTCAAACAAACGTTTTTTTTTTTGTTCAGAAATAACATTTTTTGGTTTAATTTCGAATTCACTGGGAAATATTTCTTATGTAATTCTATAATCATATACTGAATATCACCAAACTGGAATTAAATTGTTTTTTACCATTTTTACTTTCATTCAGTAACGAAAACTGACTGGACCTGAATATGTCATGCTGTTAAGTTTTTCTGTTATCATTTGGAATATTATTTCAATGTTATTCAAATAATGGTATAGAAATGTAGGCTTTCACTACTGGCGTCAATGTTTTGGTTGGTTTCCGGATTTTGCTGTGGTGGTTACAATCACCAAAACCATCAACTGCAACTGCGGCAGTCATTTTCAGTGGCGTGGTCGAAGTGCTCTTCTTGTTTTAGCAAAAAAGCTTTTTCTGCATTTTTGGAAACAAAGCTTTGCACTGCAATTTGCCAATAAAAGTCTTTTTCAATGACGAAAAAAAATAATAAAAAACTTTTCTGGTGAGTATGTATCCTTTAATTTAATTCATTGTGTTGTGTTCAAAATGCGAACGTTTATAAAAGTTGCAAAATGCTTGCAACTTTTTATAAACGGTGTTGAATTTTTCTGGCTACAACTGCCAAGTACTCAAGACTTCTATCAAACAAAAAATCTGGAAACGCTAGTTGATGACCTACCAACCAAATTAAAAGGTAAAATCAGTGTTTTTAATGGAAACAAACTTTCACATTTTGAATAATACATCCCCTTTTCATGAAAAAAAGAAACACAAAAATGTCATACTATACAACTTGCCAGCATGAGCTGTTGGGTTTTATACTAGATTACAAGGTGAAATTACAGGCACTTTTCGCACACCAGAAAAAATGCTGTCTCTCGAAGCATGTTTCGCTAACCGAGTTAGCATCATCAGGAGATGGTAGAAGTAATCAAATCATTTAAATCAAGTTATTGTTTTTATTTTTATTTTTATCTTTCATTTAAATGAATAAAAGTTACAAAATCTTTTCAATTTTGACGAAAATTTAAAACAAATTAAAACAAAACTACTGATTCTAAAAAAGGAAAGTAATTTTCACAAAATATATTTATTTGAAATTTAAAATATAAACATGAAGTAAAAAGTAACGAGTTTCTATTTTTACCTTGATTGATTTAAATTGTAATATTTATATAAAAATGAGCTTCAGTATCTAATTTTAAGATATTACAGTTTAATTTTTTGCAAATTTGTGTTTTGTTTCTATTGTTACCAGCAGTTTACATTTAATAAATACAAATGAAAATAATCACCTGTTGTGAGATCTATATCTTCAGTTGGCTGCATTTTTTGCAATTCCATAGTGGGCTTGCAATCTGCTAACTAGTTCCTGAATTTTCTTCACAAATTTATTTCTATCTACTTCTGCCTTTTGCAACTTTTCTTTTAAAAAGCTCCCATATTGCATCCTCCTTTCTTCCCGGCATTCACATTATTTATATTTTTTATTTAAAAATGCTCAAACTGTAAACTTACTGCATTTATTGCAGATTAATATTAGAATTAGATCGACACAACCGTACAACTGCAGTCACGATCTATTAAAAAAGCACACTGAATTTAAAAATCAATCTGCTCTACCTTCATAATTTCAGACTGTTTTGTGTTGAAATAGTTATATAATCAAAAAAAAATGATTAGAAAATTACCAAATCAGTTCTTTCATAATTTATTTTTAAAAAATCGGATTTTTTTATTAAAATAAAAAAAAATCGATATTTATTTATTGCTTTCTTCAATTATGATTTTTGCCAACCCTGCCAATAGCACAATCGTTTTAGGTGGTAACTACAACACTCCTGATTCCAAATGGGATAACGATAAATATTACTGGAGTTTTTTCCCCAACACCAAATCGTTATTTTTAACACTAGGTTCTAAAGGTTCCAAACAGTGCATCATAAGGGATAACGATAATTTGAGATTATGTCAGTTGAAAAGAGAAATGAAAATTTCTATATTTTTTACCACTTTTATTTGTAAAAAACATAGAAATTTTCATTTCTCTTTTCATCATGATCTCCTACCACGTAGTAACGGCTACATCCATCAATTTATTATGTCAGTTTCCATCAGAATTCCCGTTCTTTTTATCAGTTCAATAACATTCCTTCTAGTCTAACATTTTCTTAAATCTGATTTTCTCTCAACAATTCAGGCTTACACCTTGTACCACAAGTAGTGTTTATCATACTCCCCTTGTGTTGAGGAATGTTTGACATTCAAAGCAATCTTAGTGGTGAGATACACTAGGATAGAATGTACAGCATATAAAAATAAAGACACCTGGCATCCCAAAAAGAATGGTGTATAAAATTTTGGTGAAATAAAAGATTTAAAGAATAATATAAGTATTGAAATTGCAGTTGCATTAATAGATAAATGATTTGTGGGTCAAGAAAATAAAAATAAAATAATTTAATGATTGAAACTTATAAAAAAATTTGAGTTGTGATTCATGAATGGTTCAGTTCCACAAGTAAGATATGAAACTGCATCTTTAAACAACAGTATATTTGAAATTGCCTATAGTGTTCATGGTAATTTATCATAAAATTTAAGTGAGGGCCAGGCAACGTATAGGAAATTTGAAATGAATTTTTCTCCTATTCAAGTGACTATGATTTATAGCACGTTTTATAAACTTTTTCGGGTCAAAGTCCAAGGCGAGAGACTCCTACAAACCTGTGTTACTTCAACATAAAATTTTGACTCTAAGTCTCGATCTTTATATATGAAACTGTCTGTCCTATCTATAACAATAAAAACAATTCAGAGACTGCCTAGCTACTGCTCCTTGCAAACTACTGTCTATGTTATTATTATTCTAATTTAAAGCAGAAACAAATGCCAAAGTTTAATATAATATTAAAAAAAATCGCATATTGTATATTTTGGAATAATTATTCGAAAATGTATTTTCAGTCAGAAATTGGCATTTAGCGATGAAGAAAGTGAAAGAAGCACCAAAAGGGACACTAGAAGGCATCAGCAGCAACGAGGACACATAGAGGAGCGTAGTGAAAGTCATGATATTGACAACCAGCGACAGTGGAGCAGTTCACGATCAAATACATCGAGGGGACGATCTTCTGAGGAAGAAGACATTTGGACTCAAAGACGCAGTCAAACCGATAAGGAAGTCGAAATAGCAGTGCAGAGGGCAAAGCAAAGAAAGGAGGAAGAAGAAAAGAGGTTCAGTGAAGAAAGAAGCCAAGCTGCAGCCAAAAAACTGTCTGAACTGAATGAAAGAATCCAGAAGCGGGATAGGGATAACCAAGAAGGAATTGGTACAATCAATCCCAGTACAGTACCACCCAAGCCTATAAACCATGTAGATATTCCATTACCGGACTTTCAGAAGGACAAAGAACGTGATAATAAAGATCCTCCACGAGAAAGAGATAATAGATCACGGACTCCTAATGACACTGTAGAAGATAAAAACCAATCTGTCACTCAGGGCAGTTCGTTTAGACAATTAACACAAATTGAAGGAAAGAATTTTCCAAATAGAAAGCACATGAAACCTTCTGACAGAGAGCCAAGAGATAATAGAGAACAGAATGGCCCAAGTTTCTCAAAACATTTCAAAGAAGACCTTCCTCCGAGATTCCTCAAACATCAACGAAATAATAGTAACTCAAATCTTCAAACTCATCAACAACAATCGCAGCAGCAGCAACCTCATCAACAGTCATCACATCAGCAACCACATCAGCAACAACAGCAGCAGCAATATCATCATCAATCTTTTGATAATCGATGGGCGTCAAATAACCAGAATAATCTGAAACACCAGTCAAATTCAAGTCAAAATCTGATTCATAGCAGAAGTGCAAGGCAAGATAGTCTTGAAGTGGAAAGAGAAGAAGACCAAAAGGAATACAGGAGACAAAGCTCTGAGGATAGTTTCAGGAGCTCCTACCATTCCCAAGATAATACTCCAAAACCTGTTCAGGAAGCTGCTTATCAAGAAGAAGGTCGGGAAAATAGACATCAAGGACATCATGAGCAGCAGTTCAATCGACGGGAACAGGAAGAAAATACTTGGCATAAGGAGGTTGAGAAAATGGATAATAAGAAACAAGATCACAGTACTCGACTGAGCCATGAAGATTGGGGGGAAAAGAGAGAAAAAATACGTGATGAAAACCCCGACAGATATGAGAGAGATCGTCAACAGAGACCTGATAATCGGGATATTCGTTCAGCACGACATTCCCGTGAATCAGAACCAAGGGAATACATGGGCTCTTGGTCTGAATCAGCATACGAAGAGAAACGTAGGGACCATATTCGAGAAGATCGCCGAGCAGTCCCAGGACCTATCACAAAGGAACGAATTGAAGCTGATGATATGCGTAATGAAAAGAGAAATTTAACTCAGCTGAAACGCGGACAACCAGTGGAAGTTAAATCGGAAATTAAAAAGTATGAAAAAGAGGAAGAGCAAAAAAAAGAACCACAGTTCATAAGTGCTTGGGCAGATTCTATACCACCCCCTTCGGAAGAAACTCAGAATAAGGTTGTTGTTGAGGAAAAAAAAACTGTTGACACACATAAACCTGTAACTAAATCGTCAGTAGAACAACCGAAGAAGCAGGAAAAAAGTGATGAGCACAATACAAATCGTAATCGACCCTATGGTCAGAAAAAAGGGTGGGGTAATGTACCCAATGATTATCATACATCAAGAGGGCAGCCTTGGCAGAGAAGACCTTCTAGCCGCGGACAGAAACATGGTGGTAGAAACACGGAATCATACATGACTACTGATTCTGATGGATCTGCAGAAGATCATTCAGTCCAACAGAAACTTGAAGCTCAAAAAATTGAAACAAACGACCAAAAGAATTCAAATCCACCTAGAAAAGCGGAGAAGGACGATAAAATTCGTGAAAACAGGCAAGAAAAATTTGTGGGCGAGCAAAAGAAACAGGAAAAGTCTGATAAAAGAGATAGTAATTATGTACCTCGAGGTGAGCCATCTCGACACGGCAGGGGTGGTGGAAACTTTAGATCTGGTAGAATGGGTATGGGTAAGAGAATAGATGGGTACGGCCCTCCTCCTGCTAAGAGCCCATTTGGAGGGCACCAAGAGGAAAAGGAAAGGGAAAAGAAGGTTTCCAGTGACGAAGCTAACTCTTCTGAAAACCTAACGGTTGTTGAAGATAAGACGAAGCAGAACCAGCAAGCACTTGCGGCAGGTATTATTGGGAATCGACCTGAGCCAGCACATAGCACCGATGATAAATCCAAGTCGAAAAGTAAGCCCGATATTCAAAAGAACAAACCCAAAATTGGTGAAAAAGTTGATGCTACGGAAAATTCTGATGAGAAAAATAAAGATAATCGGAAGATGCAGGGGAAAATGCAGGGTAACAGATCCACATCAAATGTAAACCGTGGCGGAAGAAGCTCTGCTCCTCCATCACGTTTAGGTGCGGATCGAAGGTATGATTCCAACCGCAATGATAATACCCGACAAGATACTAATCGAAATGAAAACAGGAATGATGCTGCACGTAGTGATACTAGGCACGATACTACTCGCACTGATAATATCTGGCAGAACTCCAATGGTTCTTTGAAAAAGGATGACAAGTCGAATGATCATAATGCTCATACAAATGTGATTTCTGACATGGCTGCAAAGAATCGAGATGGAGATCAAGTTGAAGAAAAGGAGGAAAAAACTTCAATAAATGGTGATTCTGAGGGTTTCCAAGAAGTCAAAAGCAAAAAAACCGTAAAAGAAAGGCAAAAATCAGCAGATGATAAAGCACCTAAAACGATTCCAAAGAATGACACTGTAAAAGAAATGGTTAAACCTGAACGTGAGCGGAAAAATAAAATCAGTCCCGCCACGCAGATGTTGACACAACAGCAAATACAAAGCATTCCTTCTCTGATGGCAACACCTGTAAATCCTCCCCCCGTCTTGCCCCAAACTAAGAGTCAGTTCGATAGGTCTAGACAGACAAAACTTCCCCCTCGTTTTGCTAAACAGAAACTTCAAAAGCAGGCCATGCAACATCAGCAGCAGCAACAACATCATGGCATGTGTGATATGAATGATATTAATAAAGTTAGCCAGAACATTAATGTGTATGGTTTGAAAGACACTAGTGTTCCCCCTCCACCGGTCCCGACATGTGCTTGGGATAAACCTTTGGGGCCACAGTTGAGGAATCTGGAACACGATAGTATGCTTGCAGTATCTATGGAAGGTGTTAAAGGGTTAGAAACAACACATTCGCCTTCACATGGAATCAGTCCTTCTAGTGACAAGGTAAGAGTCAAGAAATTGATTTTAAGATTTTACTTGTTTATGAAATTTAAACTTTAAATGATCAAATAACTAAGTGTTCTCAGTTTTTCAAATATAATTAAATTAGCATTTTATACATTGTAATGAAATTGAAGGTAAATGTATGAACTAAACATACTTCACCTACAAAGCACTCAACACCAAACCCCTCCCGGGTTAAGTGCCCTGAGTTGATATCTACAAGGTTATTGTGTGCAGAACATACCATCTCGTTCATCCACCCCCGCTCCTCCGGAGTGGTCCCCAACTTACTGATAGGCACTTCAGCAAGATTGACATCTACAGTGGAAAGCCAGCCTTTAGGTTATTAAATCGTGACTATACTTGAGTAATTTATGGGGGCCCCATGGAGCCCCAAAAACTAACCGGAGACAAGTCTCTATAGAACGCGAGCAAGTGTTGCCCACTATATAATAAATAAGGGAATTTGAAATCTGGTTAAGAAGTTTTAATATTTATCGGAGCCGCCTGATAGCGTCAATAAAAATAATAAATTGACAGAAATCGATTTATGAAACAAACTCTGTTATTAACGAACCCGACTGTAGACAGGAGTACCTGAGGAAGGCAGGCAATTCTGTGAAGTCATAAAATAACAGTCTAAATTTACTGCTATTTGGATAGAGCGAGCAGTGGCATCTACAAGTGTTATCGGAAAATAACAGTTTTGCTTCAGACGGAATTTGATTTGAGAAGTTTCTTATTGTTTTTATATTTATTCATTTCTTCTGTATTTTGCTATATCAAAATAAATCGTTAGAATGATTTATTTGTTTCGATGTTCTTAGAACTTCAGCAGTAGTGGATACAAATTTAGATTGTTATTGAAACCCTTTCCTATCAGTATCATTTAACAAAACTGCCTCCATAAGGAAAAAGATATATACAAATTGAGTAATAAGTTAAGAAGCAACTTGAACGTGATTGTATGATTTATGGCTTCTCTCCTATACATTGACACAGGTGAGAAGTATCCATAGTTAGTTTAGTGATTAGCCACAGTAAAAAGATGGTTGTTCCTAGTTGAACAAACAGGTACTTGGAATGAAACTTTATAGATCATTACAATTAATGTCATCTGATATAATTTTGAATAGGTTAATGATATTGTTGTGTTCTACGAAAAGAAAGGGTGTGAAGATTCGCAATATGAAGTATATCCGAATAATCATATTCTCCAACTGTGAGGCCAGATTTGAAGGCAACAAGCCTGAGGAATCTATTTTGCACTACTTGAAAATGTTTGGGTAATTCCATAAACACTGTTTAGGAAAAATCTCACAATGTGTTTCTTGGAACATATTCAAAATTATTCAACTTCATGGTTCCATTCTAGAAAAGAGTTTTTCCTGAAAACAAAGATTATTTTAAATTTTAGAGAAATATTTTTTTCATTATGGAAAGGCAAAAAAGTTAATAAATTTTGAATGAATGGTAGAACTGGAACCTCTGGTGTAGAATAAATCCAAGATAAGCACTGCTTCTAAACGTGATTACTGCAACACTCTTCTTAACACACATTTCTCCAACCAAGTGGATGTCTTCAGGAGATGAAGTAGAGAAAATTCTTGAAGTTCTGGTACAGTGTTTGTGTTGAATAAATTTGGAGAAAATTATTAACTCTCTCTCTCATAATTTATTAAGGAAGAATCCATAATAAATTATGAGAGAGATTTGATGTTTTGCCAAATAGTTTTTTCTGGGTATTTGAGTTTGGTCGGTTGTCCTTCAGCTCTTTCCTTACATAATGCCTGCAGGGTCTTCAAGTTTGTTTTGTTTTTTACAAAGCTAAGGCAGTATCATCTGCATACTGCAAAATGTAAAGGAGCCTTATGGAACTTTCCAACATAAATTATTTTTGCATAGTATATATCAAACCAGTTCATTAAAGAAACGAGGAAGAAAATTTCATGAGAAATAACCTTCCTCATGAAATTAGATATATTGTAACAATCCTTGAAGAATAGAGAGTTCATGGGAAAGGTTTTGGCTTTCTACTACTCCCATCGTGATACAAAAAAAGGATAAGGAAATCTTCCAAAGAAAGGAAGGAAGTAATCAATATGAACATAAGTAACTCTATACATGGATGTGTGGATCATGCAAAGAAATAACTTTCAGACACAAACTGAAAGAAAGTCCCCCTGAAACAGCTACTTTCATATAAACATGATACTTTTCTATACTCAGTTTGTATTTCAAACATTCGTTGTGGAATGAAAATCAGATATCACATGAGTTCTACTTTAAATGAATGGTAATAAATTGCACTTACATGGAACACTGTCACCCTTACTGGTATGTCATAATTACTCCTAAAAATATAACTAACCCCTTCAATTCAAAAAAAGAGAGTTGATATAACACATACATAGATTGAAACATGATAACTAAAGCTTCACCCAATTTAACTTTACTGATTTTGATTCTTTTGTTTGCAGATGATGAACAAAGTTGGTTCACTACAAGATAAAACGCTTCTGGATGGCGCTACTCCTCCAGTAAACACGATCATTTTCGAAAATACTAATTACAAGTCTGCACCAGGAGCTCGTGGTGCTCGAAATGACAAACCTCGATCTAAGTTGGATGAAAGCAATATTGACAATAGTGTTATATCTGGCTTTAACAAACCAACAATGAACGAATTGTTACAGGGCAAAAGTGATAAATCCGATCCTATTCAATTACCTTTGTTTAAAGAAGATACAGCTGATATGAAGCTGGACTTTTTCAGTGCAGATCTTCAGTTTTCAGACGATAAGGCTTCTAAGAATTTTGTTTCGAAATCTATACATGCAATAACCAGTGGTAATAATACTGTTGATAGTTTGGATTACAAGATAGCGTCAGTGAAAAAAGTCTGGGAGACTTCTGAACAAGAAGGCGAAGACAACCAAATCAATTTTGTTCCTTCACAACTGGATTCTAACGTCTTTAGTCAAGGGAAGGATCCGTCAGATGATAACCATGAAGGATACAGCCCCTCACCTAATCAGACTGCCTCGACTACCACAAATGTATGTAAGGTGAGTGTTACTGGAAAAGGAATCCTCATACCAACTCAGTTGTCGTTCTCCTCTCAGGTGAAACCGACACAGCAAGTCTCAGGAAGTGGGCAAGCTGTCCTGAGTTCTTCTGGTCACCAGCAACATGCAGGAATTATAGCTCCCGGTCTGATGGGAAATCCACTTTCCCCACCTCCGATTCCACCCATTTTGGGAACAGGAGTGGGAATAGGGCCTCAGTATACTGCCAATCAGCATATTGGGTACCAGGTAGGTTCTTATTTGAAGATAGATAAAAATATTTATTCATTATAGGTTTAAATAGAGATTGTTCGGACTAGTCAACAAATTAAAAGATGGTATTCTTCAAAATTATATAAAAATGTACATGACATTATATAATATGCAAGTTTTATAATACATTTAATTTTAAAAATAGTCTTTCTAAAAGTTACAGTATAAAAAATATTTTAAATAAAGTACTCAGATAATCGGTCTCTTGAATAAATTGAACCTTTCTGATATCAAGAATATATGTTGTGTGGCTGTAGCAAATAATGCTTTAGTGTAGATGAGAATTTTGTATTACTCCAAAATTTGAAAATGGCAAACAATACAGTACAAAGGTATAGTATTACTATCAACATATGAAAATTTAAATTTAGTCAAGCAAACGACTTATTTCGTCTCAATAGGTTTGGCAAACAGCTGAAAATATCTACATGTTGAAAAACATTCCAGTTTCTTAACAATGATTGTAACTTTGTGCTTGTAACCCACGATAGGCAAATTAAAGGACATTGAGTAATGCAGTATTTCTAAGTTGTATAATAAGAAAGCATATTCTACTACTCAGTTTTGAAATCATAATTTCAATATGTTCTTCGCATAATTTCTGATTCATGGTGAACCAAGGAATTTGCTTTAATAGGCTTATGTCAAAGAAAATCTAAATAAGTGTCACTGATCATTCTAGGTGATAGAAACAGATTGCAACATGTAGATTTCGACTGCTTCTATAGTAACAGAATCTGTGTAAATGTGGCCTCATCTGCACACAAAATTCATTTTGTAAAATCTTCATTTGAATTAACTGAGTTAGAGGTTTCAATGTTTGTATCCATAGATAATGATGAGGATAATACTGTTCTTATTATAGTGTCTTCTTCCACACTTTTACTTTGACAAACACCAACTTGAGCTGATTTGGCTTTAGTACTCGGTCAGTGTTAGATCATCTTTGATCATCTCTGAAATACCTTCCTCAAATTTATAGCATTTCAGGTTGAACGGGTTGTCTTCATTATTCTTTCAAGTATCGCATGCCACAGTCTCATAGCTGAATCGGATGATTTCTTAAAAGGAACCTTTTCTGCTTACAAATGATGTGTTGCAGCTGCATGTTTTGGTAGTTTCCTTATGTCAGTATTGTTTATCTGTATATTTATTCTTTTCACAAACATGCTCCTTTTTTCCACACAAAATAATCAGAAAATAAAAGTAATGTGTACTTCAAAAGATGATAAATGGTCTAACCATCACTCATACTGAGATCCATACAATAACACAAAATATCTTGATGAGGGATATCAAAGGTAAACAAAAAGCGCGAAGTTTTCACATTGTAGTGGTCTGAAATATCAAAAAACATTTATTTCTTTGAATTGTTACTGTATACTTATTGTATAAGTTTATGAATGTCCATATAGGACGAAACTGCAATAACGTTAGTTACAAATAAAACTGGTAAAAAACATAGAAATTTTCATTTCTCTTTTTGTTGAGTAAAAGTCTGGGAGGTGACGTTAAAAGTGTCTCTTCATGAATAATTTCGAAAAATTGATCAATTTCATATAAAGAGTGTTTGGTTAATATTTTCTTCAATAAGTTTTTGAACCTTCTGAATGGCAAGTTACGAAATTCAACAGATAAGGCATTGTACAACCTAATTCCTATATTATCTGTTCTTTTCAGCCTATTAGCTGTAGGAACAAGATTTGATTTATTTCTTGTATCATGTTGGTGTATATCCTTGCGAGCAACTTTATTCATCAAGTTTTATTGACCAAGAAGCAGATTTTCATAGACAATAACTGAATAATGGGTCATTATTTTAAGTTTTACAAATATTGGCCGACACTTTTCATCATAATTGGCAGAGATTATGCTTCTTACTGCAGATTTTTGAATGATAAATATTCTATTAGGATGCATCTTTGATGCATTATTCCAATTGATTATACCATATCTAAGGACTGAATGAAATGTGAATAATATGTTGCAAGTGCCGCACTTCGATTTACTATTTTTTTAATTCTTCTGATAGCAAAAACTGTCTTACTAAGTTTTACTACACATGTTATTTATATGGTCTATCCATTTCAGGTTGGAATCTATTTGTACTCCCGAAAATTTGGTAGAATTTTTGTTATCTCGATTTAAGCAAATTGTTTCAAAAGTTAGAGTTTCTGTTTTTTGTTCATTGAGAATCAAGTTATTTGGTGTGAACCATGATCAAGCTTTCTGTAATATGTCAGTATGGATCGTATGAGGATCATCTATTTTATCTTTTTTTTGCTCAAGGTTACATCATCTGCATACAATAACGAGTTCATCACGTGAGGCAGGTCGTTGATATAGATTAGAAACAGAAGTTGCCGCAATATTGACCCTTGTGGAACTTCTCTTAATATTTTTCTTTTTTTCACTTTTGGTATTTCCTAGATCAACAATTTGATATCTTTAGTTAAGGTATGACTTCATCATGTCCAGGCAGACACCTCTCACTCCATAGAAATCTAATTTGGCCAATAAAATCGAGTGATTTACAGCGTCGAATGCTGAAGTAAGGTCGGTAAAAACGCTCACATATTTTTCTTGGTTATCAAAAGCGTCTTTTATACTATTTGTGAGAAAGTGTATTGCATCAGACGTCGATTTTCCTTTCCAAAATCCAAATTGTTAGACTCAGAAGATTATTTATATCAAAATATTTTACTAGTTCGTAAAATATGTGTTCGAAAATCTTTCAAAAGGTTGGCAGTATTGATATCTGTCGAAAATTTTTTGGTTCGGATGTAACACCTTTTTTATGAATTGGCAGGATTCTACCTATTTTTTATTGCTGAGGG
Source organism: Leptinotarsa texana (assembly GCA_015342105.1). NCBI lineage: Eukaryota > Metazoa > Arthropoda > Insecta > Coleoptera > Chrysomelidae > Leptinotarsa > Leptinotarsa texana. The sequence continues at coordinate 14,427 of WOGN01000596.1, forward strand.
AAGTATCCTTCACTTAAACATGTATTGATAATATCTATTTACAGTTGAGTTATACATTCAATGGCACTCATTATGACTGAAACATTCACACCGTTTATATCTTCAGTTTTTTATTTTTTAACTTAGTTATGATTATTCTCACCTCATCTATCGTTACAGGCCTAAAAAACATCGACTTATTTGTGTTAATTTTTTTATTCATAAAAGCAATAGGGTGAACATCAGATTTTTGGTAGAGCAATAGAGTTGTGTTTATGTTATTGATGAAGAAGTCATTCATCTGGTTAGCTGTTATATTTTCTGGTCCATTTAAGATTTTGTTTTTCCGACCTGTTTCGGAGTTAATGATTTGCCACACAGTTTTGCTGTAATTATCTGTTTTACTTAATATACTGCGGTAATGTGCTTTTTTAGCCTCCAATAGTGGCTCATGATATTGTTTACAAGTTTTATAGATGTTTTTATGTTTAGAGGGATTTTGCCTTTCTATATCATATGCAAGCATTAAAATATCTTTTGAGACTGTGACCTCAGGACTTATCCATTTTGATGCTCTCTTTGATTCAAATCTTACTTTAGTGAGTGGAAAGCTAATGTTATAAGTGAGATTTTAATGTTATTGAATTTTTCTTTAGCTTCATTTCTTGTATATACACTGAACCAATCTTCTTTTCACAGATGTGAGTTTAGTGTTTTTATATTATTGGTTGTATAGTTTCTTAATAGTTTACTTTTACTGTGTTTACTCGACTCCACTTCCACTTCAATATTTCAAAACTACGCAAATTCAGTGGTGTAGTGAGATTAACAAGGTTGGTCCTGAAAATGAAGACTCATTCATGAAATTTAGGGTTGTAGTAGACTTCCTAAATACCTACCTAATGGAAAAATGATTCCAATCTGTTGAAAAATATATTTTTTATGAGGGTGCTTCCTATTTGAATTAGTAACGATAGGTATAATAAGAACCTCTGGCGTGTAATTAATCTAACACAAACACTGCTCCCACTCATAAGAAATTGCAATTAGTGTATTTCACTAATTATCAAGAGATGGATGTCATGCCATATTTATAAATTTTATTTCTGAAAAAACATGTTTTTCAGTTAAATTATTTGATGGAAGGTTTAGTTTAGGTGTAGAATCACAAAATCTATAAAATTATCAGTTACCAACTTACTACCACACAACTGACTCGCACAACTATAATTTTTAATTGTAGTATGCCCTTACTTTGTACCTCCTCACCCTCTATTTTTTATAATATTGCTAATACTAATCTAAAATTTCTAATTTTTACCTCATTATCAGTAATTTGCTATTTTTATATTGTGAATAGTGTTTTTTCCTCTTACTCTCACTTTTTATATTTGTCTATGTATTCACTTTACGCTGTTTTTTCTCACTGCACTGAGTGTGTACTCAAGAGTGTGGGAGAAAAAATATGCTAATGTGAAATTTTATAATTCTGCCCTATTATTAGTATTATATTGTTACATACTGTTACAATGTGCTCTATTGATTAAAACACTATTACAAATAATAATTGAATGCCTTTTCAGGTTACACAAAATTTATCTTTCACAATAAATTGCATGATTCACTGAATTTATGTTTTTTTTTTATAGACGGGTCTAACTGGAAACACACAGTTTGGTATATCAGCTATCCCATCTCCACCAACTGTTCCACTTGTCTATAATTCCAGTCAATCGCAAATACAAGCAGCTGCTGCACAAAGTGGATTATATGGGGCATTCCAGTTGGACCAGTTGAGTGGTCAGGCTAGGTCTCAGTTTCCTCAGTTCACAAACTATCACGGATTAGGTCAGACAGCCAACAGTCCTTACTCTACTCAGAATATGTATTTGCCAACAGCACCTCCCCACCCTCCTCCTACGGCGCAGGCGCCGCCAGAGCTATATCAGAACATGAATAGTTATAGACTCTCTGCTGGGGCACAATTCGGACAAAATCAACAGCTGAACAATCCAACCACTGTGTTGATTAGTTCTACGAGCAACAGTCTCATGTCTGCCTCTGTGAAGCCAAGCAGTCAACAAATCAGCGCGATCGGTAAGTTGTTTTTTTCTTGATGTTTGTTTTGTTTGAGCTGACTATTTGAACTCCCTTCTTCATAGGTGCTTACTTATGTAATTTATCACTAGGGACAAAAGCTGGAGGCGTAGGACAGGCCTACCAGCCACAATCACAACAAGGTCAGCAAGTATTCATGACATACGATCCTTCTATGCAAGCTAATTATTTGGCTTCAAATGCTGGAGTTATGCAAAGGGGTCCTGTAGCCCCATCTCAGAACAATGTCGTTCCTGCTTTGCAACCTTCGTCATCATATTATTCTGGATCTACAGGTACCAAAGTTTTTCATACTCCCTGGAGGTATTGATATTGCGCTTGGGTTTGAATTGGCTTTATGCACCTCTCCAGTTGGTGGATATTTTGAGTAGTTTTTTTAATTAAGTAGTTTTGGTGTGGTTATTTGTAGTGTTTAATTGTAAGGTTATCATCTATCATTTTATTGTAGTGAAAAGTTTTTGACATAATCTGTTGAAAGAGATATCATTTCTTTTCATATAATTTGCTTTTATGTGTGCTGTAACTGATTGTTTATGGCCTATGGATTCAATACCTAGAAGAACAGTAATTCAGGTACACATAAACTGTGTTTTTTTGTACTTTGTCCATAATTCAATAAATTGAATGTAATTTTTAATCAACACGACTCTGGTATTGATGGGGCAACTGAATTGTAACTTTGATTTTTTTTTTGGAAATACACAGCTTTTGTTGAATATAAAACACTAAATGAAATAGTAAGTTGATTTTAAACACTTATTATGCCTCTAAATAACATCTGTTGGTTCTTGTGAATTTTTTTTATTGCAAATATCATTTTCATCATGTAAACCTTTGAGAGGTTTTGATTTTCTCTTCCTTATCTGAATATCCTACAAATAGTTTTCTGAATGCTGGTCAACTAGGCAATATATTGTTGTTATTAAATGATTAGTAAATTTGGTTGTGCATAAATGCATTTACGAAAAATATGTTTTGTATATTGTTAGTTTTAATTTTGTTTCTATATTATTTGTTTTCAATTTTTGTATTATATTTCCATGTTACCATAATCACAAAATACTGGACAAATAATTTTAAACAATTGAAGAAAAATATCAAATAAACTGATATGAATATTATTACTGGTTATAATATATTTACCAAAGATTTGCAGTATTATTATTTATTCAAAATTCGTCATTTATTCAATAAGTTTTGTTTATATTATTCAATTGAGTTTATATAAATTACTAACGATATTATGGAACTTTATTGTAGTTAATTTAGTGTAATTTGTAATAAAATACTTATATTTTATTTCGTGTATTTTTTTGCATGAATTTATAGTACCTTGGTAATGTTTGAACCTCTGTTAATAATTCATTTATAGGGGGTCAGTCTGGGTATTTCCAACAGCCAGGAAGTTCCACAATGCCTTCTGCTCAACTTGCGCAGCACCAGTCCAGCTATGGACTCCAAGGCAGCGTTTTTGGCACTCACAACCAATCCCATACCAACACTGGTATGCCAAACTACAATTCCCACTACTTGACTGCCCCAATGCAAGTAGCGGCAGCGTTGAACGTACCACAATTTAGATCTGGCATACCAGCCGCCTATATGAAGAGTATGGGGAGTCAACAAGTGGGGGATCTTACTGGAAGGCCTCAACAATTGAAAAGTCCCAGCAGCCAAGAAGTTTTGTCCTCAGTTTTCAATACAGGTGAGGATTACCTGAATATATTGATGTTCTGCAAGAAATTTGAAATACTATCATTTGTTGAAGTTGATAAATTGTATTTATAATTTCTAAAGTACATAAAGAAGATTCCCTCATCTTTTTTGTATCAAGATGGAGTAGTAGAAAGCCAAAAACTTTCTTTCCCAAATACATAAAGTAATTTTATTTGACTTGGGTAAAGTGAAAAATTTGTTCTAGCGAATTTATTTTAATATTCAATAAACAGAGATATTAAAATTCTTCCTAAAAATAATAACCTCCTAGCAAATAATGTGAACATATTGATAATATAATATTAATATAATTATGATATCATTCCAATAAACAAATTGAATCAGAACATATCCACACCCCTCCCCCTTAAACACACCCTTGTTTCTCAGATCCATATGGTACTTTTAGACGTTAATGATTTAAAAGCTATTGCAGAAATCATCACAAAACTGATCTGTAGATTCATCATGCATAGTGTTAAATATAGTGTTTTCTTAAAGATTCGAATCCAAAATTTGCTGCTGGACAGCAAGATGCCTAGGAGTTTCTTAGATGTCTTTTGGAAGGTGTCAATAAGGACCAAAATAAAAAAGTACTTTATGTACTAATGATTTTCAGCTTCATTTCAGAGTACCTCTTATTGTGGAAGAAATATCGATCTTCCATATTGGAAAATATGAATCACGATTCTGTTCATGAATAATTGAACTATATTGAATTTTTCTTATAATTCATCTAAATCATTTTAATCATTAATCGTTCCTTAATTATCTTATCCTTGAATACATTAGTAACTGATTCAAAGAAAAAAATAACAAAATGTTTTTCTGAAAGGAATTGTTTCAAAAATTTAAATTTAGATGTTGGGTATCACAAGTTTGTATGGTATAAGAAATATGATGGTCTCATTTCTTCAAATTCCTATCAATTATTTTACGTAAATATCTTTTCACTTGGATTTCACAAATTTAAGATTTACTATTAATTTCTATTGTACCCAAATGGAGTGGTAATTTTCGATAACTAGTGGAGGGAAAATATGTGTTATCAAAATTTATGGTTTATTGAACCTACTTTTTAAGTTTCATTTCTTTCCAATTTGGAGCATTATAATATATAACAGTATCATCAGCAAAAGTATGGATTTTTCCTCAACATTGTAAGTTTAATAAATCCTTGGGATGTTTGTTTAATAGTAGAGGTCCCAAGGCACTACCCTAACTTTCATCAAAATTAAAAACGATGGGATCACGAATAAATTTGTTTCTTTGTATGTGTTTATTCTCTTAAAAACCAATAGCTACAACTTTTTTTGGGCTATGTTTGATTTGTTATTTAAAGCTTCCTAAATATATATGATTTGTGAGATGAAAAATTGTATCTGCATTTAAGTTATTTTCTCAATATCTAAATTCTTTACAGGAAAAAATTTCAAGGGAATATGTCTATAATTTTCAACTCTTGCATTGGTTTCGTTGTGCCAAATGTTGATGAACTATGATGAACTAGAGGATTTGAAATTAAGTCCACTAATGTTAATACAACTCTAGGAGAATAATAGTCAAATTTTCCAATGATTTCAATATGTACTGTAATTTGCTGCAAATTAGTTCATAATCACTTTGTTTGATATATTTTTTATATAAAATTTCTTCTACTTGTATAATCACTTGTTGAATTTCCTCTGCATACTAGATAATTTTTAATTTATCAGTTCCATATCTTACTTGAATTTGTCTATTTTTATACCAAATGAATTTGGAATTGTCAAGATTTCTTTGTTTTCTGTCCCAAATGTTTCAATCAATATTGCAAATCTCATTGGTTTTGTCAGATCTTGATGATTTCAGATTTCAAGCATTTTTTTTATTTTCAGGGCCTCAAATACCATCGCCTAAGTCGAGACAAAATAGTAAACATCCCCCACCTCAATCCAGTCCGACAGCACAACAGAAGTATAACTTATATCAAGGAGTCGGAGGACAACAAAATCCAAATGTAAGTACTTCAAAATGAATAGTTTTTTGGAAACTTTGAAAGGATATTTGTAGGGTAAAACGTAGAGTACAAAAATTATTTAAAAACAAAGGGCAACTTCAATAAATCCCAGGAAACTTATATAGAGGGAATTGAAAAAAGTAACAGATACATACATTAAGTTCAGCACCAAGTAGAGCAGATATAATTAATTAAAAAGAAAATCACATCAAGATACAGCTTATAAAAAATAGAAATGGGTTATAATAAAAATATTTAGGAATTATTGCTTTTAATGTAATATGAATTTGGATAGTAAATTTTATCAATTAATTAAATTGATTTAAGCTCTAGAATATGTGCATACAATATAATTTGATATAAATTATTTATATTATTAAATTTAAATTGAAAAAATTGAAGTTTTATTATTAACACTGTTTTTTCGGGTTTTTTATCCTCATAAGTATTATTTTCACAACATTTTGGCAAAGTCTCATTTGCCATCTTCTGGTGATGTCTGGAGTTTTACAACTTAACTGTCTGGAGTGTGGACCTAGATCATACAACGGATGCTACTGGAAAATTGTGGTAATGTCCTGTAGGATGTTTTATCTCATACTTGGGAGTCATCTTTTTTTTTCCAAGAATTTGGATAACAGTACAGTCTCAAGAGCTTGATGCATTTTTAGGAGTAGTAATAACGTTTTATTGTCCAAATACTTTAATAAGTTTCAAACTGCTAGTTACTTTCTGATGTTTCAACTATTAGTATCCACGTTTCTCTTTTACTGATAACTAACTCCAACTGTATCTGGTTTCTTTTCATGATTGAAGATTTCCATGTCTACACCGCATTGACTAAATTCATTATTATTCATTACGTACACTTCTTAACCATATGATGATGTTTTTAGTGGGTCCAAATGTTTTTTCATTGAAGAGGGTTAGTTAAGAGATGTATATAGTAGAGATGGTATTTGTTAATGTAATATTATTGTACTGGATTCATTTCATCGACTCTGAATTCTTACATGAAATATTTTTTTCAGATGCAGAGGTATCCTACTCCCATACAGAGGCCTGTTAATTTCCAGCAGATGCAACAAAATATATCTGTAAATCAGAAACATCGCAGTAACCCCAACAATAAGGCTCCTAATAGGTATTATGGCGGACAAAGTGAGTATTAATTTCTATATTTTGTTCAATTGCTCAGGATATTTACATCTCTTTAATGTTTGTCCAATAATTATATGTATATTTTTAGGAAATTAAAGTTTTTGGCCTATCTCTCTTTCATGATCTACATACACATCTTTATATAGAGTAAATATTTTCAATTGATTGCTTCCTTCATTCATTTGAAAGATTCCCAAATTTTTGTCTCAACATGGAAAAGTAGAAGACCAAAACTTTCTTTCCCAAAAATTAATCTCTCCTAAAAATATACCTTTTCAGTTTATATTTGTTTATTCATGACTAACAGGACCATTTCATTTCAAGTATGTATTAGGTTTTTCAAAATTCCTAAATCCTCGTTTTAGATTACTGTAGGTTCATCACTTCGGGACTCATCTCAGAGGCTAACAAGACTGGGACAAAACTTTGCAAGTCAACGTCAAACAGTGTGTTCATTACCACTATGCCTGGTTAATTTTTCAGGCTATTTCGGTAGCGCTTTGGTTCAATATTATAAAATGTTTGAGATTCACTTTTTATCTCTTCTTTTGTCTCATACATCATTCAAGTCTTTGTGTAGTAAAGCAATTGTATTTGATACAATTTCTATCTATGAGCTGACGAATTGGAAATGCCAGTGAAATTCGCTATTGCTTCTTGCATTCATCCCAGTGCATATAATCTATAGGATATTCACGTTAAGAAGAGAATGACGTCACAAAATGACAAGTTAAGGCGTTGCCAACATGTGCACTATTTGGAATTTTAAAATTTTTTTCTACTGTTGATTTGTTTTATTGCTATTAACCTTACTCACTATTAATTTACTCAGTTGAAATACAACTTTGTTGAGACAGCTTCGACAATGCTTCAAGTATATTGAATAAACGCAGGTTTTATCAAAAGAAATTATTAGTTCTGAAAAGAAAAGAATGACTGACAGTTTTAGAGTTTTCTCGATTTGGCAACGTCTGAAATTTCGCTACAACTTACAAAATGAATTTTTTCGAGTTTCATTGCTATTTAACGCATTTCATTTAGTGTCCGATCGAAACCGAATTTCGGCTACCGTCTCAGTTTCGGCTGAAACCGAAACTTCCTTACAAGGATTATGTTTTGAGGAAAAAATAAAGAAAACATTATAATCAGTCGGTCTTAATTTTTCATCTTTAAATCACAACGTTATACAGTCTTTGACATTTTTACTTTTTGATAATCAACAAATCAACCCCTTATTCAAGAATAAATATCAATTGCACCTTAAAAATACTCAAAATAGGTGAGGTACTTATTTGAGTAGGTGTAGATTCTTCTTTTGAATATTATTAATGGTTTTTCAAAAATATTAAACATTAAATTACTTCTGATGCACTGTTTGGAATCTTTGGGGTAGTGTTGGTGTAGTGTTAAATTGAGGTGTTAAAATAATCGTTTGATGTTGAGAAAAAACTCCATAATATTCATAAAATTACTCATTTAAGTTTTTACCTAATATCACAATAAGTACTTAATATTTATGTAATAAACAGTGTTAATCACAAAGTAAGTCACGACATGATTAGGCACGTGGACGTGGCAAAATTTCTTCGTCACTTGTATGAAATTCAACGCGCCGAACACGACCGATCACAGTGCGAGAACTCCCGAATGCAATTTCGGTCGTAGTTTCGGCAGGTTTGCCACCGAAACTAAACCGAAATCCGTTTTTTTGCAGAAACTCGACCGAAACCCAACTTTCGGTAGAACACTAAACTTCATTGTAAATTTTAAAGTTGTTATGTTGGATATACAAAATTACCAAAAATGACGTCATTCTCTTCTTAATGTGTTAAATCACAATAATATCAAAAAACTATGTATCAGTAGCTGGTTGGATCATATTTAGTTACATAAGGAATAATAATAATAATAAACAGGTGTATTTCAGAGTAGATTAGAAACTTTTATTGCAAAAGGTCGGTAACATAGAATGAAATGGCGTCAAACAAGAAGGTACAGATTTTTTGTTATAAATATTTTTAAATGAATGTTCCAGTGAGATATGCA
>WOGN01000597.1:0-23415 GCA_015342105.1 Leptinotarsa texana
TGGACCCGGAAGTCACGCAGGTAGCTATAGCTGCCTACGTGGTGATGTTAGATGATGCCTGGGAATTCTAGGTCTTCTAATTGAAACCACAAATGTGGTTTCAATTATGCAGGCCCACGACTTTGTAGGTACGTGTGGCAGATACCCAACGGAACGGATACCCAACGGAAAAAATTCTACACATCATCATCACGCACAAACTGTACCCAACTCAGCTTCAGTGATTACTCTGTTTAATCATTCATATTTATGTGTATATTATATGTGAGAAATATGTGTAACTTCTATTTGTATGGTCAATGAAAAATTAAAACATCACAACATAAAAACATTATCTGTAGTTCCATATGTAACTAACCTTATTGAATAGTTCAATTGGAATTATACATTGGAACATAATGAACACAAATCATATTTTGAGTTTATTTTAGATATCCAAATAGTGATTATCTAAATTTTGAATAACCCTTTATGATTATCATTAAATCATCTCGAAAACTGGGAGAACTATCAAAGTTTATGACGAACGAAACCCTCCAAACAAAAGCCTTATGTTTTCAACTTGCAACTTGCACTGATTTAAAGTCAGGCTAGTTCAGTTGGTAGCGCAGTGAGTGTTTATATCCATGCTCCTAGGGAAACTTTCGTACTATACAAACTTTGCTTGTGGGAGGACGACAAGGTACATAAACATTGATTACGTCGTAGTGATGATATTAACACTGTTCCATGAGAAAACTTGTATGAATAAGTTGCCTCTAGACTTTCATATTTCTCAACTTATAACGACGCGACTCGTAACTTTTACCATGTACCGGTTGAACATTCTGATATTCTCTAAATACAAATGCTTGTGGTATTCACTAGAACTGCAACACTCTTCTCGATGCGCATTACCAACCAGATTCGTGCATTTAGGAGACAAATTATATTTATTTCTCAAATCTGACTCCACTTATTTATATCTCACAAAATGAAGATCTACTTTCACTTTCATTCAATCATAGGGAAAATTCACACTTGAGTGGTTCTTTGTCATTATCCATTGCTTTGTGCCACACTTTGATTTTTCAAGACTTTCAGACCAATGTTTCGGATCTAAGTGTACGCCAAGAAGTATAACTTCTTTCTTTTTTCTAGTTCAAATCAGATCAGCTGATAAATAGGAGGTTGGTTTTCTTATTGTCGTACAATCGTGATATTTGCTGTCTTCAGAAACACTTGTTGAACTGAAAGCAATTCTTCTTAATGCAGATTCGTTTGAGCTGTATATATTTTTCAGTAGTCCACGACTTGGATATCCTTCAAATTTTCAAGAGTTTTTAATAAAAGAACGCTCATAATCAACGTAGTTACATGCATTGATTCTTCTGTTTGGTCCGCACTGTTACTAGGTTTCTCTGATTGGACTACGTTTCACATTCTGGACCTTCTGGAGTACTGGGTATCACGTATCTTTAACTCGAATGCCAAATTCCTTCCATTCATTAGGAAGTAGGCATACAAAACGAAATGTACTGAAATGAAAAATCTTAGTTTACGTATCAACAAGTCATTCTAATATATAAAAATGAATTGGTCTTGGATAGTCTGGCTAAAACTACGGCTGGACCGATTTGGCAAATTTTGGTTTTGAATTATTTGTGGAAGTCCGGGAAAGGTTCGAAAGGTGAAAAAAGAAAATAATAATAGTAATGAAGAAAGAAATTAAGTAAAGCCGGACCAATTTTTATGATTTTGTGTTTTTGGTTTTGACTTCATCAGTAATTGCATAAGTATCGAATTGTGATATTTATTCAAAAAAAATAATGATGATAGAAGAGGGAAAACATACGTGATACTAGTGAGGTATTATAAAGAAATGCAACTAACAGCCCACATGTATATCACAGGGTAATTTACTGAAGAGTTCACTCTTATCACCAACTCACATTTATTTCATTATATACCAATGCCATTCATCCCATTATATCTAATAACTTTTAATCAATTTCAAAATTCTTAATTTGCTCATTTATTTACTACTATGAGGAATGACAATCGTTGGGTCCGCTAGTCACAAATAGAAATATGTCACATAGATTCAGTGACTCGTCACTAACCCGTTCCCTGTGCCAAACCCATTCGCGGTGTCAACTTTGCTTTCTCTGATCATAAAATTATGTAAATAATCATTATTATACGGAACTTAATTAAATTTTGGTTGTATGTTGTTGATTAACCTTACCCTTGCCGAGACTTCCCACGCATCCCGACCACTTAAGCAATTGGAAAACTTGAAAACTTGTTCCTGTTCCCGTGAGCGGAACGCAGGAAAGCATAAACTCCAGCCCAATTACAGCAATTACCCTTAGTAAATCACTTCATCTAGCAGCCAGATTAGTCGTTCTAGAAACCACACTCTTGCTTTATGTCCCGTACAGCTCTCCTTTCTAAACTTCCCGAACAATCCTAGAAGTTGGCGCTGAGACCGCACAAGAACATATTTCAGAACGCAGGGTGGCCACCAGGGTGGAACTGGCTGGGAACAGCAGGAAAACGTTTCGAGTCGGAGAGAAATATTGGCGGCGGAGGTGTACGGAGGGCGAAAGTTCGCCGGAAATATTGCTGCGGTGGAAAAATTCATCGACTATGAGAAATAGGGATATTTATGGAGGATCTAAAGAAATTGGAAAGTGGACGGAGTTTGCTATAAGAGTTTTTTCGTCGGATGAGTTGTGTTAGCTGACAGTTTTCCAATTTTCAGGAATTAATAAGAAAGTTTCTACCTTTTTTATAAAAGTTTCATAAGTACTGCACGATAATCCAGAACGATGTATGTGCAGGGCCATAGCGAAAAAAAATACCAGGAGGGAGAGGGAATCAAAATTTTCCCAACCCCATCAGCAAAATTTCCCTTTCGAATTAGCTAAATGCTTATGCCCGTTAGGTTATGCATAAACAAAAATAAATGTTGGTAATTATAAAAATAATGATGGGAATTATTCTACTTTGGACCAAGGTCCATGGTCTTCCACCATATCAACCATGTATAAGAATATTCAATACAAATGAAAGGAAACAACACTCAAATAATATTGTGCTCAATTATTGCTTTCTTCTATTATTTTTGCTATCTTCACGGCCTGAAATTTTTTCAACTTTTCCAAGTCGGAAAAATAGCGAAAAGTTGGGAATTTTGTAAAATTGTCACTTTAAAATTTGTGGACTGTTCAGGACTGTTTTCTTACTTGGAAGAAATTAAATTTTTTTGAAGTTTTCAAACAACTCAGAATTTCAAAGTATGGGATCTCAAAGTTCTATATGTTGGGAAATCCCAACCTTTCTCCGGTTCTTCACCTTTTTTTATTACCTCTCTCTTTTCTCTCATTTTAATTTTTTTAATTTTTATTCATTTATTACTATTATTTTTTTCTATATTCACGGCCCAAAATTTCCCAACTTTTCCCAACTTTTCTCAAGTCGAAAAGGCAGGGGGAGGCTCCCCTCCCATCTCCCATGGCGACGGCCCTGTGTATGTGTCACTATGATGGTTAGAGATGAATTTAACTAGACAGATATTACATTCAGTTGAGAAAAAACCTCAAGAATGTTTTTTCCATGATCTCCCTCTTCCAGTAAAAAAAATTATTGAAAGAAATAACGTTGAAGGGCTACAGAATGCAATAAAGTGATGGCCACCTACAGTTTTCTGCGTACATCTGACGAAAATATGGAGGTAACTGTTGAAGAAATATAAATTATCAAACTTTTTGAGCAACTACAGATTGTCAAAGTTACTCGCAATAATTAGGTTTCCAATAATGAGTACGGCCTTTTGGTGAATTATTTTTCTGCTTCCTGGGAGTTGTCTGACTTGTCTATTTTTCCCAAGTCTCCGGGTTCTCCCCCAATGTGACACCCTTTCCAATAATCTTATTTACTGTACTAATCTGTATATGTCTCTTGCTGGACGTATGGGAGATATGCCTGAGATGGCATACTGGCCGAGTCGGCATAACACGTGTTTTATCTAAAACTATTTGAAATTTGGCACTGTTCTGATGGAAAACTATCTTCAATGCCCGAATATTTGAAAACAGTGTGCAAAAGCTATGCGTCAGATTTGTTGTGGCGGCAGTAGGCTAGTCAGTCGATTTTTGCCTCATAAAAGTTTTTATGAACTGATTAGAAGTTGCCTCATTATTGATTGTTATTTGAAAGTAAGGTGAGTCCCAAAACGTATTTATGTTCTTTGGGGGCTTAATTAGTATATCCTATATTATGGTGTCGTTAAAACAAAGCTACTAAAATATAGGTTAGGAAAAGGATCTTCCTGTATTTGTGTCTGAGATGGCGTACTATTCGTGTGGACGAGATGGCAGGGTATGTCTTCTCATACAAGTATGTATGCATCTCATACAATTATATTTATTTTGTAAATTCAATGGCCTCTTTCCAAACATAGTTATTTATTATTACAGTGATGGGTCGGTACGAGAGAAAATCATCCATACAAAACTGGCCCGAGCAAAATATGCAGCAAGCCATCGATGCTGTTAAACAAAAAAGAATGGAATGGCTAAAGGCATCAAAAATATAGGGTTTTGGAAAATATATCATACGCAAATTTGACATAGTGCTTTGCTTCCCGCCACACTGTATCCATCGAGTGCAGTCTCTAGACGTGAATTTTCATTCGGCTCTTCGTTCTGACTATAATCAAGAGCTAACGCACTGTAACTCATTTCCAAGTTGCAGAGATTTTCAGCCCAGCATATATGAAACAGCCACTGTTAAGAATGCAACAAATGGTTTTTTTTCAACAGTCATTTGCCCCTTCAATGTAAATGTCTTTCCAGACTGGAAGTTTTGCCCTGCCGATGTTACTAATTTACATAATGATGAAAGTATCCAGCGAGAACGGACGAAAGTTTCCATTTCTCCAGGACCATGAGATGTAACTTCAATAGGCAGTTTTACACTATGTCATCTCACCAACAATTGTGTTGATGATATGGCATACGATGAGTCTATTTATTAAATTTTTATAAAAAATAGTATGAAGTTTTTCGGAGTAATAAGGTGATGTTTCAATAAATAAGTGTGTCAAGTGTTCATTTCATTCCTTACCAACTCTGCAACTTCAAGGTGCTACTAGTTATTAGGTATGGAAAAAAAGTATGCCATCTCTCGCATAGCTCCCCTATGTAATATTCATCAAGACGTAATTTGGATTACTTGTGATGAACTGTTTGGAACCTCTGGTGTAGTAATGAATATTTCTGAAGGTTTTTACCAACACCAAGTCGTTATTATTCCACTTCGACACGTGTTTCGATCATCAAGTGATCGTCTTCAAGAGGAAGATGAAACAGTTTGATCCTCCTCTTGAGGATGATCACTAGGTGATGGAAACCTGTGTTGAGGTGTTGAAATAACGGTTTGATATTGGGAAAAATCTCCAGTTATATTCATAATTTGGATTGCCCATAAATTATTTGTCGTTCGTGATCCAGATCCTCACATTCAATTCTCTTATTGGACGGTATCCTAATAGATGTCTTTTTCCAATATCCTTCATGGCACTTCAGGTTCCGTACCAGATTGGTAGATAGAATTCGGAAGTTTCAGATTATGCTAGGGAACATGGCTCTTCATATACTGGACCAAATTTTAAAAGGTATAATTTGAACATTCTACGGCACCAAATTTCTGCGGAAGTGTTTTCCAATTTCAGTCTGGAATAGTTTTCAATGTATATTATGTTGAAATCTGATATATCAACCTTCTTATAGAAAACTGATGTCTGGGTTTTTAACCATTCTCAGCATTTAATTTCATTTTGTTGCTGTCATCGCGAATCAACATTTTTTCCGTGTTTTTCTTGATGTCAATAGTGAAAGTAAGGAACAGTATAATCATTAGTCAGTTTTATCTATAGCGAAAGTTCTGTACAAAGTTTTGAAAATTGAAAAATCATAAAACATCTAAAACGGACAAAGCCAAATTGAATGTAAAAACTCTGTCAATGATCTTCAGAAACAAATACATAAATCACTGATTTGAATGTGCAGTGACAAAAGTTATCAAATAGATAAGTGGTGAAAAGAAGAATTGTACCACCATATATTACAATTACATATGGAGAAACTTCATTTCTGAGTGCTGAAAAAAATAAATAGTCCAACACACTTCATGGTATTAGCCAGGAAAGTAGTTGTTTTATAGGCGTCAGTCCATTAACCTACAGTGTACGGAGTTGAGACTGGCCAGAACGAAGAATTGTTCATTTCGATAATTTGAGAAACCCAGGGGTTGATATAGCTGGTTAGGTATGGAAGTGATAAACTCAGGGCGTTGATCATGAGCCCACAATAACTCAAAAACTATTTCGTCATCATACCTAAGTACATAAAGAAAAATAAAATCTCTAACAAAGTAAAACATAAATGAAACATAAAAATAACGGAATTAGTGATGGAAACTCAAAAGTGTAAATATTGAACTATGAAACATTTTTTTTAACATGAAAAGGCTTGGTTTAAGCCGAAGAGAGCCGCCTTTAAATTCAATTCAATCTTTTGCAACTAGCAGTGCTTAACTGATCTGGGAAATGAACGTAAATAGACACACCGAGTGTCTATTTAGACTAATCCCAGATCAGTTTTCAGGAGTTCGAGTTTATTGAAAACTCTTTTAATACATGCATGTGATACAGGT
Organism: Leptinotarsa texana; assembly: GCA_015342105.1. Lineage (NCBI taxonomy): Eukaryota > Metazoa > Arthropoda > Insecta > Coleoptera > Chrysomelidae > Leptinotarsa > Leptinotarsa texana. The sequence continues at coordinate 6,703 of WOGN01000597.1, forward strand.
AAAGTGATCAAAGAATTGATTGCGATACTCGAATCAAAAGATGAATTCATTTTAGCTCTGTTTTCAGAATAAAACTTTCGACCTATACTTTTCAGTAAGCATAAACGAATTTAGTTCGAGAGGTTCATAATCCAATGCAGCGTTTCATTTTCATTCGATGTCAAACTACTGAATATTCACATATGCATTCAAAAAATTCAATCTTCTGATGAAAGAGTCGAGTAATTTATTTTATTGAAGCACTGAGACTGGACGGGATATAAAATATTCAATATTTCAAAGTCATATATTGCTGAGTCAAAGTGAACGTGAAATGTAATGTAAGTCGTCTTAAAAAGTTCAAAATGTTTCACTAAAATATGCTTGTGGGAGATGGAGAACTGTAGTATGCTATTTATGTTATTATAAACAAAAAATTAAATTCTTTGAATTTATCCTTTACCAGACGACTTTGACTAAAGGTAGCCCCAATATTCCTCAGCACATCTTTGCAGATTTCGGCGTGACATACTAATTGAGGGGTATCATGTGACAAGACTGAAGTATCCGATTCTTTAACGGTTGCATCGAACGAATATGATCTGACAGATCTTCTGTAAGTGAAAAAAAGACATTTTTTTCTGGCGAATAGTTTTTGATATACAGCTCTTTAAGACGATGAAAAAAGTAGTTATGCCGAAGAAATGGCATACATCTTGTTAAGAAATCGAAAATGTTCGAAAATTCCATTGATGGGAAAGCAAATTCCATCAGAACTCTACTTTCAATTTGAGATTTCTTGCAAGACTCAATTACCAATTTTCGAAAATTGTTGGCGAATCCAATACAGGAGTTTAGAACTTACGAATCGAATTGTTCACATTCTTGTCATTCAGGATTCTACATCCACTCCAAACCTTCAGTTCACTTGCATTAAACGATATATTGAAACGAGAATGTTTCGTAATTTCTGTTATTTTCGATCCAAATATCGCCAATTTCAGACTCATTCAAAAGGATACGGTGCGGTTTCGTTAAATTATTCATTTCAGAATAATGTCTTCATTCAAACTTGAAAAATTTGGATATAACATTTTATAAAATATTTATTGGATATGGACGTTATGATCATCCTGACTTGATTCTTTTTTTTGAAAGTTAAGACTAGGATAAAATTTATATTTCACAAGCATGTTATCCCTTTCGAGAAATTATTTTTCGATATTGATCGACTACAAAAATGTTACTTTGCAATAGTATTTGAAATATTCCATCCGAAAGCTCCATTCAGCCCCAATGTTAAGAAATCAACAAACTTTTTTTGTAATGAAGTAAACTTTCCCAAGAATGAATATTGCTTTAGAAGTTCTTCGAAACATGTTTTTAGACAATTTTCATTTGTTATTATGACAATGATATGAGGTTAAATAAGTTAAATGAGTTGTACATTGTGACATTTTCAGGTTATACCGATAAAAGCTTCTATCTTCGTTATTTTAAATGAAATACAAAATGGAAAAATAATTTTTTGGCTTTCCACTTCTCTATCTTTATACAAAAAATGTGGGATCTCCCTATTTCACGAAAGGCAACAATTGTTCGTTTCGGTCAGATATAAAGGCTTCTGGCGGAGGTGTTTAGTGTCCGCTTCCGTTGAGGGAAGCGAAACCTCCCCGATAGGAGGTCGTAGGTTTACGCCGTAACAGAGTTTATTTTTCGAAAAATATCAGTTTTTGACATTTCAGAGTTGTGTATAATGTATGTAAGTAAGGAGTGCTGACTTATGTTTGATAATGTGTAATGTTGTGATATATTTTAATAATATTTTTTTCACTTTTGCATATTTTTAGTGATGTTAATACGTAACTGTTTACCATAATCAATATTTTCATCATATCTAGTACGTACACTCCGGAATGTGAAAATAATTCGAATTAATTACCATTGATGCAAGGTCGTAAATTGAGACTTACTCCAAAAGAAACATATTCATGATGCTATCCATCCATTCTTGTTGAAACGAAAATCAAACGTTTCTTTAATGCATCATCTGTCACTGCCTGAACCACTGTGAATGCTGTTTTTGGCGAGTGCATTGGCTTGGGATGTGTGGGTTGGGAAAACCGGCCATCGGATTCCTGTTTCCACGTAGCCCAGCTGGATACGAGAATGACAGAATCACTTGTGGTTTTGTTATTCCCTAACTAAATAGAATTTGAACGATTGCTCAATTCCAAAGTGTGTATATCCGTGCCGAAAGGATGAATGACATTGAGCCTATCAGCAGTTTCTATGAAACCTTTGAGTTACCGGGCGCCCTCCCGTCGCAACATCTTCTGTCACGGTACTTGTGGGACTTTTATGAACAGAGTATGAAGTGACCTCCCTGAAATTTAGATCAGAAGTGAGTCTGCAGAGGAGATGGATGTCGAACTCTGACTCATCTCCTCAAGAGCGGGTACCTTATGAAACCACTTTGAAAACAATTCTTGAGTGGCGTACACAGACTCTGCCTCAGGTGGAGGAACAAACCCCCAATAGGCAGGTTAGCAAACGTTTGCGCTCAAGTGATGATTCAACAAAAATAGAGACGAAAAAGCCCTGCACGGTTAAATATGAAGCATCGTTAGGTGTAGCTGACTTGCAAAAACCCTTATATGGGAAGGTTGTCGCGGGTATCAAGGTAGTAATCATGCACCTCGACTATCCGACTACCTCGTTAATGATGAAACAGCAGCGCATATACTTTGTGCCTGCCCCGCTGGGGACTGCATCAGGTTTTTAGAGTTCGATAGAGCCGTACTCTTATCATCTGACCTAAAAGACCACTCATCATACAAACTAATCGGTTTCGTTAAGAAGCTAGGTTTATTTGAGTGTGAGTAAGTGTGAGACACAATAAACCCTTACGGTTTGCGGTACTCACTTTAGATCTAACCTAACCTAAGTTAATGCATACAGAAAAATAATGTTTACTGGCTAGTTTTTCATGAAATAATATTTCATGTTGATGTCGTTGTTACATATCATCCATGCAATTAGTCGTTTCATGTGATTTCCATTTCAGAATAGTATTTTCTTCAGAAATCAAAGTCAAAATCACAACTAGTTATTAATGATAACTGCTCTAGACAGCAGAAGGAGATATATCAATAGGTATATCATGAGCTGATTCATAAATTCTAATCTTCATACACACACAATGGTACAGATTCGACTGAAACAAAATAGATCAACCTATAGTAATATGCTAACATTAAAGGAGGCATATAGATTATATGAAATATGTTGATAATTTTTCTGTAGTGAGTCGAGGAATCGCTATTTTGAAAGTAGTTAGTGAATCAAACGACCGCTACCTAAATCATACAGTAGAGATTGGGTAAAGATGAAATATTTCTGAAGTAGCGAATAATACAAAACAACAAAATGAATGGAAAATAGTTCACATGGAATATGTAGCACAGAGTGCCATTAAACTTGTAGGAAATTCACAAACTCCGGAATACTTCAGGCGTTGCATTCGGAACAACGAAGTTTCTTCCAACTTCTAACTTGACCGAATATTCCATTATGTGCTGGCCGACGTGGTTTTGATGATACAGTTTACTACTACTTGGAGGTTATTTCTTGTGGAAATGATCAGAGAAGAATTATGATGGTGAGCAACAGAAATTGAATGACCCTTTGAGTGTTTCGTCGTAATGTGACATGTTAGTGATACAGAACTTTCCTTTTAGCGAACTGAAAACGCTACTGAGTTCTGTGTTTCATATCGATTATTTTGTCTATTCCAAATCGTCAAGTATATATTCACTGAAATGACTTACTTGAAAGCGTGATGAGGAAAAGAGTATTGATACCAAATACTCTGAATTTTCTGATTGATTTGGCCGTTACTGGATGAAGATGCATAGTAATTTCAAAAACTACACCTCAACGATTTGATCGCCACAAACTTCATTTGGAAAATATATCACAACATGTTTCGATAAGACATTAGCTTTTTCAAGTGATTTTTGATTTGTGACAAATCACTTGAAAAAGCTAATGTCTTAGCGAAACATGTGATACCTTTTTCAAATAAAGTTTGTGGAGATCAAATCGTTGAGGGTGGTTTTTGAGAAAATACTCTGAAATTTCAAGAAAAGGTTTCGCTTGTAGGTACAGAAAAATAATAATCAAAATTTTCTGTACAAGAACCTTCAGATGGTTGGAACCACTGAGGTTAGTTTTTCGTTCATCCAGTAGCAGGTACACGCTGAAATCAAATTTCTTCTTCGACCAACGGAGCAAACACTCTGCTTCATTGGCACAAAACACCTTGCCATTTCTGTGAAAAATGTCATTCAGATCATGAATGACATGGAACAACGCTCACGACATCAGGAAAATGATAAAGAGAATAAACTAACAGAAAACGTTCCGACCCTAGAAGACAATTGTAGCATAATATTGTTGAATATTAGAATTTTAAAAATTGAAAGAATGTTAAGAAAACCAATATTCAATTCATTGACGATGAATATGTCAATCTAATTGGGAACATTCAAAACAAGCTGTATTTGTTTTGAATTTTCTGAACTGGAAAACTGAAGACGAGAAATCCTTTGATTGACTCGGCCGTTACTTGATGAAGATCGGTAATAATTCATATAAGTTTGTGAAAAGACGGGAAATCCGATTGTCGAGGAGAGTATTTCAGTTCTAGTATTTAAAATAGTACTTGTTTCGGATTCATTCTGCTCCAGAACATTTAGTTATATCTTCAAATCATAAAAAAACTATAATAACAACTCCCGTACATTGAATATATCTAAAAAATTATTGAAAATAGTGAAAAAAACTTCCGTCTGTTGGCCAATTCAGTTTCCAATGATCTTGATTTTGACATCAATACGGTATATGTTTTTGGGTTTCCTATAATAATTCTAGAAAGGAATCAAAATAGCTCAATAAAACGTGATCAAAAAAATGTATACATATTTTTATATAAAATCATTACGAGTCTGAATTTCGATTCAAATATAGCAATATTTCTTCATAAATTTATCAATGTCTTCCTTATTCGAAATTTTTTGATATCCCACCTAATTACTACTATCAGACGATATTCCAGGAAAAAATGTTTCAACGACAAATTGGATTGTGAATTTCCGAATTTCAAAACCTGGAAAGCTTCAGCTCCAAACTGCTTTCATTCACTATTCAAAACTCTTCTAGAACAATTTCCACTGATCAAAATCCAGAATCTACATAAACGTGATGAAGGGCCATCTCGGAAAATTGCGTTTTACGAGAATAATCCGTAGAAAAAGCTCTCACTTCCCAAATTCGTTAAATTTTCAAATATTACATTCCAAATGAAACGAGTATCAATAACAACTTTCCAGAACTTTAACTTTTGAAAATTATCAGAATTATCTCAATTTTCCATATTGTCTGTAGGTGTTCAACAGTTCAAAACACTCTCAGTATTCAATGTTTCTACATATTCATATTTTAATTATTCTCGGATTACTATTGGTAAGCAACCATTCGTAGATACGACCGCTGTAAATATTCTCGTTGAGAAACGAAAAAATATAGTCGAATTCTTGGTTTTCATAACTTTATCACACACTTCTTGACCAAGTTTTGATTATAAATACTTCACGTTATTAACGGCGAGCTTGTAATATGTTTTGCCAGCCCTAATATTGTAATCATCTGTTTCTTCACATCCTCAATGTTTTCTCTCCTTTACAATTAGGATGCAAGGTACACAGCACGTTTTTCAGAAAATAATAATATATTTGCAGTATTCGGATAAATATGAAAGAAACCTGAAAAGGTCTCAATTGATGTTTCCAGGTTTTTGCTTTGATGTATTAAGAGATAGATTCACAGATATCGATAGATTGATATTGATTTCCAACAGATGCAAAACACTCAATTAAAGGAAACGGATATCTACATGGTACTTTCAGCCAAAACAGATATGAATGAAGGAATAACCATCTAAAAAAGAAAGTTATTAGCACGATAGAAGCTAATAAACATTAAAGAGTGAGTAAAAAAGAAAATATGGATACAATATACGAATGCGAACAAATTTACATTAACGTAAGTCAATATGGTCAAGACTGTCACATATAAAATGTTGAATTTTAAATGGTCATATGCAGAACGGTATAGTGCCCAGAATATGGGCACATACCGTTCTGCTTCTGGTACAATAAAATGTCCGATCCTATTGAGAGTTGACTTGAGATACAGAAAAATTGCAAACAATATCACCATTCATCAAAGCGTGAAGAAATTTATTGCTGAGAAACAATCTACGAGTATTCAATAAAATGAAATGAAACTCATTGGAGAGAATAAATTTCCGTTGTTTTGAAAGTGGGCTATTTCATAAATAATTTCAAAATGCGTTCGATATTGGCAATATACAGGATACCAAATGATAAATGGAATGGCTACACCATATTCCAGGTTACTTCTAACATAGCAGTAGTAAACGGAAATCATTATTTCAACTTTGTGAAACATCTGTTCTGTCTTATAATCATACAACTTGTTTAACGACAAAACGATTTTGTTCAAATGCGGTTAGCTTTTGACGAAAAGTAATGCCAAGACTTTTCATTTCATTATTTCGTTCTAGAGGGTTGTCTTGAATGGTGAAGGTATATTCGATGATAGTTTGGTTTTTGAAATGATTCGCAGCACACCACTTGAAAACTTTTATAATATCTTTCTGCAATTTCAAACAATCCTCTTCCACATTCAGTGACTGATAAATCTTCAGGTCTTCAGTATATGATAATTTGGGCGATTTTATGAGCCGCAGAAGGTCATCAGTAAATAGCAGGAAGGAAAGTGGGCTAAGATTTTAACCTTATGGCGCTCCAGAAATGGAGTAGCTTTGAATAATGGGTCATAATCTAGCTGTCTTACAAAGACTGGGAAATACGTTTGTTGATAGTATCAGATTAAAAAACGTAACAAATGGTCCATCAATGCCATAATACAACCTTCTACTATAACAATAGGAATTTGATCTGGACCAACAATCAATTAGTTTTTCAATTTTTAAGAAGCGTCAAAAATATTATTTCCAAGAATGCAGTCTGATTCATAATTAGATTTTGCAGGTTGACCAAAAACGAGTTGGTCATTTCAAGAAATGTGTTGAAGAATGTTCCCCATTACAGAAATACATTATTCCGTATCGTAGATAATATATAAACCGTGTGTAGAGACTAGTTTTTCCGAGAATAAATCCAAAAATTTTGTTGAATGAATGAAAATTATGTTTATTACAATTGACCGATGTGTTGTTTCACTTTCTTAGTAGGATAAATAAAGTATATTCAGTTAGTTTGGAAAACAGAATTCAAATGACAATTTTTTTCCTCATTATATTCTCCATTGTTGTCATCTCCAAGTGAAATGAAATATTAGGTACTTCGGAAGATACGAAAAAGTATCCTTTCCAAGGAAAATTTCGAAATCTTCATAACTGAATTCAGCGTCTAGTTCCACATCTAAGCCTATACCCACATAAAAATCTCACTATCCTTCGGAAACTTATCACAAAGTATGCTCAAAAATTACATCGAAATGATGTCACTGAAAGAGAAAAATAGGAAGTTAGACAACAGGTTAGCACAAATAGGTTTCCGTATCAGATGTGATAAACAATCATAACGTCACCACTTCGTCTACCTAGGAATAATTATGAAAAATATAGAGAGATATAATTTTATCAGAAATTTTTAGCATGGAAAACTGTATGTCTCAGAACGACCATTTCATGAATAATCGAAGTGGTTGGTTTTTTTCGCATTATTGAAATGATGTTTTCAATACGTATGTACTCAAAATGAAATTATTTTGAATTATTGATAAATATCATCTTCAGGTATTTGTTTATTTTCTGTTTGTAAAAATACGTAGATGAAACATTCTCTTTCTACCGTTTACAATTCATGATCAGACATACATATTTTCATAATTCATGATTATAAGTTCATGACGTTTGATGTATTGGCAAATATTCTGATTGAGGAGCGATCAAATATACATAATTGATAAATAATTTTTGTGATCATTTAATTATGAACGTAATTGTTCAAAACTTTTTTATCTTTTTGCAGACGTCTTCCAAAAACCGTCATGTTGTGAATTATTTTTATCGTCGAACCCTTCCTATATATTATTTTTCTTATGTATGTGTGCCTTCTCTGATAATATCCATTTATTTGGGGTTATATCAATAAAAATATTTTATAGGACCTTCAGTTTCGTTTCAATTAGGCTTTCAAAGTTGTAAGGAGTGATATATTCCACTGAAAATGTGAAACACTTAGCGAGCTTTGAACAATGCATGTGAATACAATTTTATCTTGTAACAAAAACGAATCCAACTTTGTGCAAATTTGTTTTGTGCGCTTCCAAAATCCGCAAAAAATAAATTCCTATTGTTTTATCAAAACTCACCGTCAACTCCGGAGCACCATCCAAAAAGAGCCAACAATACCCCTATCACCACAAAAACAAACATTTCCGACAGGAGAAACGACCGAATCGGATTCACTGAAGCTTCGACCGCCGACCGTACTCAATCCACCGATGGAACCGGACTACACGCTGAAACAGATTCTTCGAATCCGGAGAATAACGCGGGGACCGGAATTTGCTCGCGCCAGCGCTCTGATGACCACGTGCTTCGGGATATCTTGGTTTTTGGGGGATGCTGAGTTGAGACTGAAAAAGTTCATGGCTAGACAACTTTTTCAAAGTTTCACAATGTATAAAAGCAAAATAGACTATTGTTTTTCAAGCTGTGGGTAGCAACTTACTCGGGGGGTGACGGGTGAAAAAAGTGTTCTCAGGTCTCACACTACAACATAAAAAATTAAATATTAGCACATTTGAGATTCCCTCATTTTTTTGTATGAAAATATAGGAGTAAAGAGATCTTAAATCAATCTCTCTTTAAAAATACTATTTTCAATTTTAACAAAATTTCTATGGCTGGGATTGAATCAAATAAACGAATGAATGTCAATAAGTACTGTCATCTATGGCAAGAGTAGATTTGACTCATTCCTGACATGAGGTCGATATTTAATGAATTAATTGAGTGATTTATCTTGTGATGTTATCCAGATCGATGCTGAAGAGGCAATAAGACAAATGTTCTATTCCGAAACATCGATGTACGCCTTTGAGGGTGACAATGTTCCAGGTAAGTGAATAGTAACCTATTTTTTATAAGATATTGCGTATGTGTTCTGTGAATATTGTCCGAATCAATTTCATGGCGAAACAGAAAACGTGATTTCAGTATAATTCAGTCTCTATAAGAAAGTAGTAGGCTTTCATAACTGGCATTAATGTTTGGGTTGGTTCCCAAGTTTTTGTCGTCGTACTGGACATATTACCTTGTGTTCCTCAGCATACTCTGGTCTGCCAGGTCAAAGTGCATTTTTCAGTGTCGTTAGGGGGCTTTGAGGGATAATTTCTCAAGAGTCGTAAGGGGCTGTGAGAAAAATGCGGCGGCATAATAGAAAGTTTGAAAAATCTGGTTTAAAATCTGTTTTTCCGTTAACCACCTGTCGCACCCCTACGAACGATAACCCTCAGAAGTCGTAACTTATGCGAGCTAAGAACTAATGAAGACTCACCTTTTAATGTGTGATTTCATATTTATGTTTCGAGTTTTGTTTGGAAGCTTGTTGAAACATTCGAATGGCTGAAAAGATGGGTGGAGAATGCTAGTTGTAAGAACCAAATAGTTCAGTTTCATGTTCAAGTCTTTTTTCTATAACTGTTCTTTGGAAAGTCACCTGACCTCTGTATGATTCAGCAGATTTTGACAAAGGGAATCCATACTTTCACAGTCGGATGCAAGATTTTACGTTCTGGTTACCTTGGGTTCGACTAACTGCAACTCACTGGAGTTGATTGTCGCTCACAAATAAGTCTCAACGTAACTTCATCTGGTGAATGATCTTTCAGTTCGGATGAGAAGAGTAAAATTCTGCTCAGCATTGAAAATCTCCAACGGGAATATTTTTGAAAGGCCAAATGATTATTCAGTTGGTATTGACTTGTGTATAGGCCTGATAGATAACGGAGATTATCCCTGCTATTGTTGACATTCTTTGAAAGATGTAAATATGCCTTAGAGAGAGCCAGCTCCTATAGATTTTGTGGGAAGCCTGGATTTATTCTTGTAGTATAAGTATTCAAATAGTTAGATTTGGAAAAGCTATAGCAATACCAACAATGTGTTGAATCAATGAAATCGCTTACTGTGCCTCTTCTACCAGAAAATCAGCAACATTGCCTTCCAGGATAGAGTTGGCATATAGAGTCTTCACTCCCAATTGAGTTTACAATCCTGACTACTATTAATGGTGATAATAACAAATAAAGATTACATTTCCAATCCGCGTTTCGCTATATAGTAGTGTCTTCAGTTAGACTTGTACTAATTTACAATGCAATTCATACAAATTATCGGCCTTTATTGATAGAGAATACCAATGGCAAATGAGTAGTTTTGAGAACAGGTAACCAATAAGTACAAAGCAGTTGAATTATTTTAACCTATAATTCAACAGTGGTGAGATATTAACTTATTGTTAATCGTTCAGAAAATTAATTTATTTACGTTCATCTGATCTGATTTTGATTACTTTTTCAAGTACCTCATTTGAATCAGAAGGTGAAATTTTGGATACAAAAGCGTATTAATAAAAAAAACCAAAGTGTTTATGAAATATTTGACTCTTGTTCTGCCAGTCACAGTTTCATTGCCGTCGAAAATAGCGATTCATTTTGTACAATCAATATCGCCTGTAGTGGTCGCAGAAAGTGTTCAGTATAATAAAACTCTTTTTGAGATATTTTCATTAAATTCAGAGCCTCCTGAAATAGACTTGTCAGATGACAAAAAGTGAACGATGGGCTTGTTCAAAATATTTGATTATTTGTTCCAATCATTATCAGTTTTCTCAATGAAAAGAAGATCAAAAACAGTAAAGGAAGCACGGAAAATGGAAAAATCGCCCGAAATTTCTCGAATTGCAAATTTCATCAATTGAAATGAACATCGATGCTCATGAGTTATAACTCGTTAATAACAATCCGGTAGCTTCTGCTACATTATTGAGTTAGACAGATACAGTTGTTGCAGATGCTGTTTACATTTGCATAATCGTGCATTGTGATATGGCCTGCTCGTATTGGAAAAAGGCAATCCTAGTTGGGCGGTTTCAATTCACTGTTGGTTTTCTCAAGTCTTCCGGCTGCCTATCATGAACTAATTGACCCGTTATTCCTTATAAATTATTAACACTATCCATGTTAAGTCCAAGTTTTACAATGAAGTTTATTCAACATGCATTTTGCTACACGCTAGTAACTAGAACATACAATTTCTCTAAAATGTTGTTTTTATAATAGTGGGTTTTCTATTCACAAAACTCAAGAAGGACCTTGTTTTCCTTACCTCGGACAAATTTTGGCCCCCGTATGGGCAACAGCTGGTTGCAAGACAAAAGACTTCAACACACACATTCACACATTGTACTGTCCAAAGGAACTTTCAAAAAAAGTTTAAATTTCAAAATGAAAATCATTGCTTCTATGAAATATGTTTTGCCTCATTTCGAAATCATTTTCAATTTTTTATGTTTTTAATTAAAAACCCTATGTATTCGCTTATTTTAATGTAACGCAGGAATAATGGATTGACGTCTCGATAAAGCCTTCCGCTCAAAGGTTTTCATATCAATGACAGGTTTATGTTTACCTCATGTAATGTCAAAAACATGATCACGTTGCAGGTCATGCAGAAGAATCCAAAGGCCTAATGACTTTACGGACCCATCAAAGTCAGAAATCTTGAAGAAGTACATCATTGCTCAGGTTTTTCAGAGTTCGAACAGTTCGTTTTGAGACCACGTTAGTAGATCAAAAGGGTGGTATAAGATAAAAATGACAAATGCAATTGCAGTAGCAACTTGATTCTTCCTTCACAGCTTCTCTTACCAGATTTGATTGTACTGATACTTGCCACAGAGAGAGCTCTGTACTGAGATACTCTGTTGTCAGTGATGGTATTCCACCTCAAGCATACCACAATGGGCTGTACCAACTTCGCATTTTCCAGGCATTATCTTCCTTCTGTAGTACTGTACGTCTTCAGCAGAATTAAGGACTAGTGGATTTCTCTTCTTCATTGAATTCGATGTCATCCATATGAAATCAATGGCTGATCCTATAGCTCCGGTTTCCGGAACTACCACATTTATATCCTCGTGTTTTTCGAAAGCAAAAGAGGATTAAAGAAATCACTGTTACAAAAACCCATCCAGGAAGCGACACATTCTATTCATATTATATATTATACTGTAAAGCGAATCGTCCGGAGTGGAACCATCTGTACAAGGCTTTCCACCACTGTGAGGGGTACCTTTAGCAAAGCATCTGAGCAAATGCATGAAGATCACATGCCATATTGTACCAAATTTCTGCAACCATCGATTCAGGCCATGAAGATTTCATGCTCACATCGAACTGAATCATGTGTAATACATCTGTAGACTGTAGACCTCATATCAACTGACCCCTTTGTTTTGGTGAATTCATATAATGTTCATTTGTATGACATACCAATTGATGATTTATCACACAAGTTCAATGAAGTTATGGGTGACTGATTCTTGAAAATCAATAAATCATCATTTCCAGGAATAAGATTCGCCCATCGACAAACCACTCTAAAATTTGCTGCTCTTTCTTCAAAAAATGTTTAACCCATCTGAACCAGTAGTAGCTACAAGGGCTTTTGGAACTCAATCCATAGTTATCATCGTACTCAGGCTGTCAAGACTCTCAAAAGAAATATTCAAACTGGGCAATACTAGGGTATCTGCGGCGGATTTTCAGGAATGTCATCCTAAGATCATTATTGATACATTGAAATCCAGATATGATGGTGAGTCATATTGGAATAATAACTACGATTATTGAGTTTGTTCAAAATATCTGCATTGAGGTTATTTTCGGCAATATAGAAATCGATGATCTACCAATCATTAGACAAACGAATATGTCTACCAAGAACAATCAGAGGCGGCGTAAGGCGAGGACGGTCTGGGCCACCGCCCACTGCCTCACGGTGCAGAGGGCCACCAGCCTAAAAACCGAAAATATTTTTGTGAGTATGGAAAATTCAACAGTACACGCCAATTTATTTTTTTCACAAATAATACCTCAACCTAAAGATATCTCATCTGCTTTTTTTTGATAAACTATATTACATTTTGAATAAAAAATCCTCATCCGTGTCGTTTCTGATCATTCGTTTTCATTCAGTCTGGCAACATTACTTGGCGGGGAATTCCCAGTAAGGGACCTCAGGACCAGCCAATCAAAGTTTCCCATGCAGATACAATCTCGCTACATGTTCCCATATCATAATTTTCAAAAGTATTCGATTCGAGAGTGATTAATGGTTTTACATAGTTTTAAAACGATTACACGTTTTTAATAAATTTTCTTTACTAAACATTACATAACTAAAAATCATGTCTATTTTTCATTTCATATCTTCGATTTGTTGCGTTAGAATCCACCCTTTTTTTACACGCTTTATATTAGCTTCACCTGTATATATTTGTGTATGTATGTTTGTTTGTATATAAGTTTGTTTGTAGCTCTCAAGCTCGGGATCTATATTGACAGAATTATCGGCAATATTGCTTGATCTATTCGCGGGCAGATGGCGCTTACGTAACCGCATTAATATTTCTTGATCTGTTCGCGGGCTGATGGCGCTGTAAGTAACTATTAAGTATTGCCTGATCTGTTTGCGGGCAGATGGCGCTGTACGTAACTTTCAATTATTGCTCGAGTTATTCGCGGGCAGATGCCGCTATACGTAACCTCCTTCATAGGTTTTTCAAAAGAGAATCAAAATGAAAAACATATTTAAAAAATTATAAGGTTAGCGAATTTTTTTTTATACAGATGAAATATTCAAATATTCACAATTACCCGTGATTAAGCACAAAAAAAAGTTTTGAACGAAACGAAAGGAACAAAATCTAATTCGTTTATTTGAAAGCAATCCAGAATATGGGTTTCAATAATGAACACTTTATCGTGAATTGTACACTTAAGAAATCCAGTTACTCAAATATTTCAAATAATCGAAAAATTAGAATAAAGATGTTTGAGATACATATCAAATCAAAAGATTGATTTGAAAAATAAAATTATTCACTGAAAAAATATTTTTAGTCCATTATTATTTTGAATGAAACTTCAAATCAAAATATTAAAGCTGAATTATTTTAAGAAATTATTACGGCAAATTTTCTCTTTACTTCGAAACAAATTTTACAACTGTCAGCCCTCTGTTGTTGACTTACTGCTTTTCATTACTATAGAATTTGTGACATCAAACTTCATTATGTTGTTTGAGAGAAATTTTATATCCGTTCACCGTCTGTTAAAGATTTATAATACTAGCACTTAAAAAATATTTTTGATAATAAATCGGACTGAAAAGTGAAAAATAAATATAGTTTGAAAAAACTAAAAAACACGCTTTTAAAGAACATCTAACTAAAAAGTTAAAAATAGTTTTTTTAAATGAGCTCAAAACAATAACGAACGAAAAATACTAATATTATTGTGAAAAAAGCGTGGGCGCATTGTGCCATATTTTTTTATATCTGTCGCCTGTCACTTTTTTCACGATAATACTAGTATTCTCCGTTCGTTATTGTTTTGAGCTTATTTAAAAAATATTTTTGACTTTTTAGTTCGCTGTTCTTTAAAAGCGTGTTTTTTAAACTATATTTATTTATTATGCGTATGTATCATATTTTACTTTATGCGTATTATATTTTACTTTAATAATTATTGCAAGAGTTTTTTCTCAACATCAAACAGTTATTTTTACACCTCGACACATGTTTCGAGCACCAAGTGATCATCTCCAAGAGGAAGATCAAACAGTTTGATTTTCCTCTTGATCATTTGGTGATCCAAACACGTGTCAATGTAATAAAAATAACGGTTTGGTGTTGGGAAAAACTCCAGTAACATGTTTTATACTGTAATAAAAATATATTAGGTCAGTAAAATACTAAAGTAGATAAAGTAAATAAAAAAAGTAATATTATTATGTACTATAATAATAGAATTCTTATCTGAACAAATCAGTCCACTTCTAATAAGTTAATTATACTCATTGAACGAAACAAGTACCGACAAATGTTATTATAGTTTTTTTTACAGGTTGAGGATTCAATATTAGTGTATCCTTCACAATAACTCATCAATCACGTCAGGCTTAGGCACTAGGAGAAATAGAAATAAAGGGAGAAAATAGAAATATGGTTTGGCTAAAAAAAATAATTTTTTTAATTGAAATAAGGTGGGTGGAAAGCCGTAGTGTCATTCACTTTCACTGGGGTTTCAATACGGCAATGTAGCTTCTTTATTTTGTTGTTCAATGTTTCAAAAAGTACATGAGTAATAATTTTGATGAGTGTTTTTTAAATTATAAATTGTGTAATTTCATGTTTTTTTTATTTCATGAATCCTTTTTTTTGCACCATCAAAAGGCCCTGCGAAATGTACCTTGTGCATATTGAATTTAGGTCTTGCGCCGCCACTGAGAACAGTATGTGTTAAAAAACTTTTTCAATCGTTTTTGTCATTCATGTAACAATTCTATGAATAATATACTTGACTGATATATTGGATATGCCAGTAGCATTTCGAAAATATGCTTGTTAAATGTTTCAACAGTACCGTAACATTTTTCACTGGAAATTATGAAACTGTGTTAATCAAGCGACCAGGTTGAGGAATTCTCACAAAACCACATATTCACCTGAGGCATAAACTGTAGAGGAATATTTGCATTTGGCATCCTGGTGTGCCCCACAAACATATCGATTCCACAGCACGGATGTTAAACGATTCGGAATACATCACTCATAATATCTTTCCAACCGTTGGTGTTCCAGAAATTTACAGTCTTTCTCTTCGGCAAACTTCCCCTGTTCCAGGAAGGAATGTTAAATTTTATTATGAGTATATTATGCAGTCAAACTTCTGGTCACGATCTCAGCGAACATCGGGTACGGAACACCTTACATCTAAATCTTATTACGAACTTCTGGGGAATTGTATTTCGTTCGAGTCCTTGATAATTTCACCAGGCATATATCCGCGGAGTAAATTATGTCTGCAAAGAAAGGGAGAGCTGGATTTTTTAATAGTTATTGCAATATAACAGGTACTAGAGAATATCTATCCACGAGAAAGCAAACGTGTTCTATAAAAAGTGTGTGAATTGAAGATACTGAATTTATTTTCATACTTGGATAATACGATAATTATAGATTTGATTATGTTAATTAGTGTGGACATGAAACCAACATCGGTTTATCTTTCAAATATGTATAGTTCATTACATATCTAGAAATCATTGCAAATCTATGTTGCGTGAATATTTCTAGTGCCATTACTTGAAAGTCGATTGAAACTACATACAGTGTTACACATAAAGTCCGCATCAAATGGGATTTTTTTTCTTCATCTCTTCAAGCAATTTTTGATATCTCCATTAGGTTGTGCTTTGAAAATGATGCCAAATGACATGCATATGACCGATCAAGTAATTTTTCTTCCCTGTCAAATTTGACATTT